>QTSX02004526.1:0-101463 GCA_014839935.2 Entomophthora muscae | reverse complement strand
AGAGAAGCCTAACTCATTTTTGACATCATCTGAATAAACCTTTTTATGCCAAGGGCTCATTATTATTCTGCAGGAAGTGTTTATTTTTGCATCAATATGGTTATTCTGATAGCATCTTTACATGAACCAACACAACAATATTCCCCCTGCCTTCCCCTACCTGCCTGGTTCTGCACTCATTCCTTTGGTTACGCCTGCTTTTGCCATTGACTTGGAGTTCTACCATCTCACCACCTGGATCTCCCTCCTGGCCGTTCTAGAGACCAGATTTCAATAATATTGAAGGAGATACCAGCCACTCCCCCCTTGCCAGATGCCCTTCCTGCACATGACTTCAGTAAGCTGGGTTTCATCTATATTGCAGTGTTGGGGATAGCTGATCAAACTGGGCCTCACACTGGAAGTTGATGTCCCTGGGCCACTACAGTCAACTATCTTGTCAGGATAGTCCTCATTGTGTACATGGACTTCCAGGCCAGACCTGACTCTCCTGTGGGAGTCCAGTCAGACACCAGTATGAGCCGTGGCAATAAAGTACCACATGCTGAAAGTGTTATCAGCCAACAGTATTCTTAAAGTTATAATCCAGATATAATATTCTCCAAGCAGGGGCATCAAAGGGTAAATCCAAAGGGAGCATGGAGAACTAATAAAAAGATAGTTGGTTGAGTAACTGTAACTGGAGGCTGTAATAAACCATATCATAGATTGGCCTCACAACTTCCTTGGATTCAGCTCCAAGGGGATGAAGAACAGTGCAGAGACCTCAGAAACCACAGAATTGATTCCATAGATCAAAAAGAGCTTTAATTTTATTTAGAGCTGACACGAGTTTCTTTTACTAAAGTGAAACATGCAAAAACTTCAAAACTTCTATTTAAAGCCAGCAATTATTGTTTATTAGATAATAACTTACCTCTTAGATATCTTATGTTACTATGATGTCTGGAGTTAATGCTGATGTTTTAAAAAGCCAATTTCATTACCTGGTCTCCAGAATGGAGTGCAAATCAAAACATTTTTTAAATTGATCCTGAAGCCAAAAATGCCAAATTACCTGATTTCTGCTGTTTCAAGCTTTTGGGGCCCTGGTGGGAACTCTGACAGAGCTTTTGCATAATTTGCCCCATCCTAATTGTTGAAAGTGGACTGATTCAAACCATCCAGCTTCCAGAAGAATTTTTATGAACTTTTTGATCAGACTTGCATTTTGGTGATGAGTAATACCATCCAAGTTGGCTTTGTCCATGAAATCTTATGACAGACAGGATGTCACTAGCCTTGAAAAGAAAAAGGATCAGAGAAGCTATATAACTGAGTGCTGATTCCCAACATTAGTACATCACATTTTTATACTTTAAAATAGAGTATATTGAAAAATATTTGGAATAGTGCCATAGTGTTGAAACCAGTTCCTAGAAAGAGACCACAGGGATAAAGTGAGAATTGCTAATATAGTTGCAAAACTACACCAGATCAGATATCATTACCCCTTTCTAAATATTAGATTGATACCTTGTGAAATATATCTACCCCAACTGCTTCAATTGATAGACTAAAGTAGTCCAGATAAAACATTAGTATAAAGCTACTCCCTCTTTATCCCTGGATAGGTCCATTGTTTTTTGTCAAACTAGGTAAACTCCCCAGAATCCCACCAAAATTTTGAACACAATAGAAGATTTGGCCTATCTTATTTACAGGAATTTTTTTCTAGTTTACCATTTTAAGCCCCATGAAGCTCTTTCCTAGGTCCTTGTCTCAACCTGGGATGAATCTCTGGTTAATTTAGACTTCCTGCTGGTGTGGGCTTGGCCTCTTCTGAAGCTGATTTGGTCTGGCCAATCACCAGTCTTCACATCTGCATCCCCAGTGACTGTCAGTTTAAAAAGATCCCCCAACCCATATGAACATCCACACCCAATCAGATGCCTGATTTTCAACAGGTTGTAAACTCTTCAACCCCCCTGGCTCAGGGTTGAAAAAATTATCCCCCAGCCAATTACACGCCACCTTGGCCTTGGTGCCCCATTAATTTGGCACCCATTCCTAACAAATTTCTTTTAAAATCCAAGCAGGGCCTTCCTAGCCCTTTCTTGCCTATTTCATTCAATAAATAGTGTTTCAAAATACTTCATAAAATTAAGAGGGCCCTTTTTGCCTTTATTTTGGTACTTGGGCTTTTCTGCTCCCCGCTGCCCTCCAGCCATCCCCACTGGACACACCTTCATCTCCCTTTGCTCCTAAAGGCTTTATTAATAATTTTTTATTGATTTCCCTGGTTTGAGTCAATTTTTGCTTTTATTTTGGGCATTTATAGTATTATTTTATATAAATAGATGTTTACAAGCCTTCAAATTCAAGCTTTAAAGTGTTCTTCTCATGTTGATGCTCTCCCAAAGACTCACTTTTGCTTGCTGTGGCCTCCTTGATACACCAGACACCAGAAGCTTCAGTTTTATATTCTAGTTTCTGTTTCTTGGTTCCCTGGTTTTTTTAGCCCTCTCCCAGGACCTTTAATATCCAAAATTCAAAGGGGGTTCCAAATATGCTGGTCTCTCTCACAAATTTGATAACTTTTACTATTGTCCCTGCCCTGTTTCTTCTGCGGTCTAGTACACCTGAAATCTGGGCCAAGCTGCCCTCTCCCTGACTTCTTTGAAGGATGATCCTCAAAAATTGTTCTATTCCTTGGATACCTCCCTGTAAAGGCCAAGAGCTTTCTCCTTTCCATTGAACGTTTGGCTTGAAACCTGATCTCATATGGTTATCTCTCTCAGTTCCAGGTGTTGGATGATCCACCCTTGGTGGCCTCTTTGATGGTATCTTGGGTGACTTCTGTCCCCATCAAAAATTTGCAGAGTCTCCCTACCCCCTTTTCCCTCAGTGCTTTCCAAGTGTCCTTCCTGGCTTCTTTCTGGGGTGATCCTAATAAGGTTAAATGCATTTTCCCCTATTTTTTCCCTGCCTCATCCTTTTGGACCCTGTTACAAGCATCCATCCCAGTTTCCTATTGGATGGGAGTTAACCTTAGCTAGTTTAGCCCTCACTCTCACAATTAGAAAGTTAAAGTAGACAGCATGAGGATGAATTGGCCCAACCAAGGAAAAACAAAGTTTAAAGATGGAACAAATAAATCATGTACATAAAGCCCATAAACCATTAGAAATTGTACAAAAACAGCTTGGGCACCTGGGCCAAGAGGCAGCCAGTAAGTTGAAAGGTCACTAGTCAGGTGATTATTGTTAGGGGAAAACTTGGCTACAAGATTGAAGCTTCTAAAAGATCCACCCATATATCTAATAAGTAATATACTGCTGAGAAGGAGAGAAAGATAGTGGTTGAGTAAATATCCAGGCTTTGATCTTGGAATAAACCTGTCCATGTTGGTGTTGGGAAAATGGATCATAGTCTAAGCGGGGCCAGATTTGCAGTGGTTTGAGTAACTGGAGGCAGAGGCTCTCATCAGGAAGAGCAAGAAGGCCAGAATAATGAGCTTGCTTATCTTATGGAGAAGTTTAATATGAAATCAACCCCTCTAAATGTACAAACCTTAGTATTTATGATAGAACAAGACAATCAGTAAGTTGGCTGTTTATTTTTACTTATAGGATTGAAAAAATTAATAGTGTTACCAATTAAAGGGTTGACTTGAATTAAAGTTACAGTAGAGGTTATTTTTTTGGAGAATAAGGCCTATCTTCACATGAATTTATCTCTTTTAAATGCCTATACATACTGGGCTCTAGAATTTGGTTTGATAACCTCACTTCATCTATCACGGAGACTAGCGCTTTTTCTGGCTCCTTTGGGTTGGTTTATATTTATTTTTATATTACCTTTCTGCTGCTGCATCCTTATCATTAACCAGGGCTGGATAGCTAAGGCCTTGATCAGATTCTGTATTTAAAGTCACTGAATTTGAGTTTGGCTGTTGTTCTAGTCACTTTACAGCTCCTGCATAGCTAACTTTCTAAGCTTACTTAATTAAGATGATTGGCTTTTGATTCAGCTTCAGCTTCTTCTTTGGGATGCCTATTTGGATACCCTGAGCAAGGGGAAGAGCTAGTGGTGTGTATTGTAAGTGAATCCAAGTATAGAAATTCACCTTGAACCATTTCTTCTTTAGAATCTGCAGCATAAGAGGTGTAACTATGACCTGGCCCATTTGGATGCAGGCTAATGTTAAGTAAGTTCCTCTTGAGTGTCAAGAGTTCTTATCATTCTGTTTTGTTCTAGGGAACAAGGCACCTGGCTTGAAATCCTTAAGTCTCTGCTCTAAAAATATTTCTCATGTATGTGATTAGTTGCAAACTGGAATCTATCCACAGGTGTTTCAACACAAGGTGATGTCAAGTGTGATGTGTTGATTGCTCTGAGTGCTGTGCCTGACTCAGATTTTAGGTTGGTTGGTGGTGTAGGGATAAAGCACTTCCCAGACAATTGGTCATGCCAGGGTGAACCCTGACAATGTGTCAAGTATATACTTCTGAGAAATATATTGTACAAAAATGGGAAGATTAAATAAGAGGGTGCTAGCCTTATTAAACATAGAATATTAGTATTTCATAGTTAATTAATAAGCCACATAGTTCTCATGTAGACCATTTAAGTCATGATCTTTAATAAATCTTGATCCCTGTGGAACTCAAAAGGCTGATCCTATTACAATATCCAGATTAGATGATGATACCACCTTTTAATTGAAGATGCTGCCATCTCTTGGGAAAAAAATTCTCAGGAAGAATTTTTCAGATATGTTGCAGTACCTGATTGATAAAGTGGTTGTAAAGATTAAAGATTTAAAAAAATTCTGCTATAGTAAAAGGTGCAAAAGATACCCATTAACCCAAATAAATCACAAAGCTTCATATTAAAAATAAGCTTCCTTAATAAACCAACTTATGAAAAATATTTACAAGAAGCATAATTAACGGTCTGAATTTGGTACCAAATCTATAAATAAATATCTATTATCATTCATCTCAATATTTATACATATGATTTTATTTAAATCCAACCCCATTTATATTTACTGTCAAAAACCTACTCTATTGCCTCAAGTTTCATCTATCAGCTGTCAGGATCTTGGAAGGTTGAGCAATTAAGGATCAAGAAGTAACCACAAGGTGCAGCCCAAAGCCAGGCTCAACATAAGAACAGGCAGCAGGTCAGTGATGAATGAACTAACTGCCAACCCAGTACCTGGAATGAACTTAATCATCCTATCCATCTGTAAAAGGGACCCATGTCCACCGCCTGATCAACCAGCATATCTCAAAGAATCACCCTGTTGAACCATGCTTTTTTACTTGAAAAAAGGTCTTGGTTAAGGCCTTAATTATTTAGGACTTGAGGGTCCAACTTTAAGCCTGTTTGTTCCTGATATGGATAACCAGGATCTTCTTAGGGACCAAAAATAGGGGCTGAAGGTTTAAAGTCAAGATTTAATGGTCTGGATCAAACTTAACTTTATTGGAAAAGAATTAATGAGCATAAACAGGAAATTGGATCCTAGCCGTCTTAGTGGATCTACTACAGGTAGTGGGAGGCTGATAGGGATCCAGAAGGTTCAGGTATCCATACCACCCATATTTTTTCATGAAGAACACTTCAGGACAGAAAAAAGAGCTAAACTATGCATCCAATGATTAATGGATCATCAGCTACTAGGCTAATTGACCCCCTAGTGAATTCAAATTCACAACATACCCCATGTGCAGCAAACAGTTATAAACTTTTAATAGCCAATGTATCCTAGAGCTAAGAATCATAAGATGTACTGCTATCTGAGCATTATTGAGAATAATATATTGAAAATTAGGAATTCAGGCTAACCGCCTCAAGAAAAAAGGCTAGACACCTGTTAAGTTGGAGAGGATCTGATTAAACCAAACCAGCACAGTTATTGATCATCTCTAGCTGGTAGAGGCTATCTTCTGGTATGATAGCCCTGGGCTGTGGCTCAGGAAGGTACCTGTATCTGCTTGTTAGGGAAAGATGTTGTTGAAACCTGTTGCAATATACACTTGATCAATGTCTTGGACCAGCTGAACTTAGTAAACTGTGCCACATCATAGCTTCACTGTACAAACTACTTTAAGATGGGCCATCAGCTGCACTGCCATAAAGCTGATTCAGTCTCTATCTTAGGAGATCATACAAGCTCTCTGAAATATTGTGGCCATATGGGATGGGCTTTATTATTAGTCTATTCTAGATAAACACTGATGTTAACATCATTCCTTTGATTGGAGTTGATAATAAGCATAGTCCTTTTCCCCCAATGATTCTTGGTATATTAGAAGCTGAACAAAAAGATGGTAACATTGCCTTAAAGTGGATACCCCTTTATGAGAGTATATATATAAAACTTGGCCATTACAAGATGAATGAAAGAATGCCTCACTTCTTTCCAGGCTGTGGGCCAAGACATGCTTCTGAAATCTTGGTCCTTAATAGTGATTGTGTATGCCAAAGTCATTGTTCTTTCTAGCTATCATAATGTTCAAACACCTGATATTCCCTGGGGGAATGATGGATCACCTTGGCCCAGATTTTGGGCGCTGATCTACCTGTATTATCACCTATAATATATTTGATCATAGTATATTTTATAGATTTGGGGTTTCAATAAAAAATATCTGCTTTGGTATGGACTTACTTGGAGGAGCAACTAGACCTCTTTGTTATCTTTTGAACTCTTTATTCACTAGGGCTGGCTTATTTTTTTGGATTCTCTAGAAAACCTTGCCATACATAGGTTGATCTAAAAGTCTTTTTTTATTTTGGATTCTGGGAGATATCTGGTTATTGGAGTTTATTGAGAAAAGTTTACCTGCAAAGGGTTGGCTATAACTCATTGAAAGAGATTTTTTCTCTGGAGCAAGGCTAAGTGGGGATGGCAGCTTTGGAGTGAAGCCTCACTATAGTTTGATGAGTAAGTGGTCTATTTCTTTCTGTGGGTTGGTCACTTCATCCTTGGAGTTTTTTTTGGACTGGGGGTAATTTTTTGGTTGGGTGGATTTTTGGAGTTGCTTTTAACGCCTATATATATATCTTAGCTATCTCCATCAAAGTTATCAACATAGGTTTTCAGAGTTATGTTTTAATCAGAATCCCCACTCGAGCATGCAGAAATTTTTCTTGCTGCTGTGACGAGATTCTAACTATTCATCGTTTATCCGATTCTACATCCAAGCTATACAGGGCTCAGAACCTTTAACAATTAACTGGCTTTGTTATCTTCTGAATATCTGGTGTTTGTAATCCACCGTTTCAAATCTTGCAAAGAGAACCTATAGTCCCGAATCCAATAATAAATGCTGAACATCTGTCCGAGCCAAGTGTGGATGCAGGGGAGATTCGGCCAAGTATTTTTTTAAGAATAGAGCTTTATTAAAGCTATAAAGAGCGGAGGTAAGATTCGGCCAAGTATGGCTGTGGAATGGGAGATGGTTGGTTAAGCCGTGGGGTAAAGAGATCTAATATTGATGGATCTTCGGCGGCTGGATTAGGGAATTTTATCTTTGGGCTCAGAGTGCCTGGGATTGGCTTGGTTTCATCGTTGTGACAGGGCGGTGGTATGGATTGATCGAGCCGTTAATTTTAATGGGGTTGAGTTGAGCAGACTGGGCTTGAGGGATGTTTAGGTGGATCTGATACAACTAGAAGTTTCGTCGCAAGCCGATGGAACGTGGGGTGATTTATTTTATATTTTAAAGGATATGTGAATTATATGATGTAATGGGTTGGATATTCATTAAAATACATGCTGTTAAGAGGGGCGAGCTGTTAAAGGAGCCTCATATCTGCTTGGAGGTGAAAGGTTTATGGAAATTGTTTTGCTGGAGTGGTTGGTTTTGGGATGAAATATGGAATGACATGAGTATGGAGTTGTTGGGTCGTTTAAACTAGGTTTTTTTATAAAACGATATTCGTTTAAAGTAGTTCGTTATTTGGGATGGCGAATCGAGATATTTTTGGAGTCGGTAGGGGGAACTAGAAGGAGGAAAGCAAGTGCTGTTTATCGGCGGTTAGCCTTTGTATCCAGCTGAGCCCCTGTTAGATCATTTGGAAACCGGCTTCTAGTGGAACTACGATGATTGTCGGATGGATTCACTTCAACGTGGAAGATGTGTATTGTTGGTCATCTGCTGTTAGTTTTAAAATATCTGTGTTGATTCTTCCGGAAGAATAGAACGGAAAAGGGCGGGAATTAAACAGGGTTTATCGAAGTCTCCTAACGAGTATGGAATTGCCGAGAAGTGTACGTAAGGTTCATGTCAAGCTAGGGGAGGACGTGGGAATATGTAAAGATAGAGCACGCGTTAATGTAAAAGACTTTGTAATTAAAGGACACGTTTTATTCGGAAGATTTTCGGGGTTTTAAGAGTACATTCGGCAGACGCCAATGAATACTGATACATGCCATTTCCGTCTAGAGGCTATTCTGTTGGTACATGTACTGCTTGCCGCGGAGAGGTATAGCCTCTTGGGCAGGTTTCCCGAGGCTGATATCCGAGGGGGAGATGCGGCTTGGGCTAGGCAGGAAGTGGTAGGTCAGCGATGGTGATGGCGTAAGCGAGCTTGTTGGTGATGGGGCAGCGGTGCGCGCTACAACAGCTGCTTCTAGCTGGGGAAGCTCGTCCCGCTTTCGGCATGTCTCGCTGCAGTACAGATCGACGTCTGAGAAGTCGATGTGAAGCCCGCATACCGCGCACCAGTTGGTATCCATTTTTTCTTTAGTGTAGCGCTAATCAAAGCAACCAACCCACGCCCTTTATACCTTGTCCAGCCGCCAGCCAATCATATGCATCCCCTGCCCAGCCTCCCAGCTGCCCACAGCCCACGCCCTGATTGGCTCAGCACGCACTTGCCTTAGCTTCGCCTGAGTCATCATCCCAGATCAATGAAACTCGGAAGCAATTATCCGCACAATAACGCCCCATCTAACCGACATGGCGGTTATCCCCACCCAATCACGCCGTAAACCCCCACAACCCCAGCCAATCACCACAACCGCCCGGAATTGATCCGCGAATTATTTTGCACAGCATAAGCCATCCCACGTCTCAAACAATGGCACGTCAATTCCACCACGTCCTCACCAAAGTTTCGTCACGCCATATCTCATTCCAAAATAATTCCATGGTGATTTACCAATTTATAAGCCATTGCGGTTAGAACCCCATAGCACCGTGACGACAACCCATCCAAGATCTACCCAATCAAATCCAACCCCGCTTCCTAAAGGGCCCACGCTCCTTTAATTTAAACTCCTGGCCCCATTCCTGAACAAACTCCCACGTTCTCTTCTATTGACGACCCCTCTGCTGATCGTAAAGCAGCCTCCCGTTATAACAGACGCCATGCCACCACCTCCAAAGAGAAGCCTTCAATTGGCCAAAACTAATTACAAAAACTTTGCCAAACAAAAGCTCTGCCCCACAGGCCTCAGCAGTAGAGGCTAATTGATTGCCTTAATCTATGGCTAACCTCTTTAAAACCCCAAGGCTGAACCATCGTCAGCACGGAGTATCCATCTAAAGGTTAATCTCAACCAATCTTACTTCACAGTTAAAAAGCGAGCTCTGAACCGGATCCAAGGGTACAAACTCTGATCTACCTTGGCTCCCTAATCGTTCCCCATTAAATATAAATACTAAACATAACCCTTAAACAGACTTGATTAAAATAAAATACTCATACATAGAGATCATCCCCAGCCAGCAAGAAATACCAACCCAATCAGTTTATCCATCCACCACTGCAACAATAATCAATATCCATACCAGGCTGCTATTTATCCACACGAGCCTCAACCCCATCCAATATTGTTGCTGATCCAATAGGCTGGTGCCATAAGTTCCAAGTCGAACAATCCAAATTTCAAAAAGTGACATGAAAGTTTATATGCCGATCCATCACAGTTTCCCATCACCCCTCTTCAAAGGCCAGCATCTTAAATCTAAGGCAGCGGGTAGCAGATGGAGCAGGGACGAGCACCAAAACCATCATAATTCATGTTGTGACCGAGTTTCACCCATCAGAATCTGCCATGTGATTTTTATGGTTGGTCACACATCATTTTGTGAGCTTCAAGTCATACCCCCATCCATACCACATTGCCTTGCCACCTGCTCCAAAAGTCACAAAATAGATTGCATGAACTGCTGTGACCATACAACAGTCACTGTTGAGTATTTAGCCAAATAAATACTCTGAAATATAAAGATGTTCTGTTTTGCTGTTTATTTCATGTAGATAGGGTTGACTGGAATTCTCCAGATAAAGATTCCTGGAAACTTGGTATCTACATTTAATAAAAGAATAGAATATGGGTGATTAGTTAGGCTAGGCCAACTAGTTAAACTGAGGCAAGATTGGCCAAAGCAATCTTGGGGACTAGGCGTCTCAAAAACAATTTAATTAACCGGGAAAGTTAATTAATAAATATATGGGAATATAATTAATGAGGATTTAATTATATCGTTTAATTGCCTTGATTGTGCCAAGAAGTTTGGTTAAGATTAACCATAAGTATACCCTTGAATTTGGGCTAAAAGCGCCGTTTTGGCAAATTCATTAGGTTAGAAGCGCCGCCTAATTGATTTGTAAAGCGCCACCTGGGAAAGTTCCTGGGCGCCGTGCTGGCGCCTGGTTCAAGTTTTGAAGTGTTTTAATGGGTTTTAATGCAAAAAAAACCATTAAATGCAAAGATAACTAAATAAGGCAATGATATCTAGGGATTTAGGTTTGATCCGCTGGTTCCCAGTTGGAACATTGATAGCTGAGTTTTGGAATGTGTATATTCCACAGAGTTTTGGCACCAGGAGCTGGGGAAGCTCCATGCCAAATTGATACATAAGATGAATGGCGTCAGGTGAATCCTTCTCATTGTAGGTTAATTCTCATAGGCTGAGAATTACAGGGGATCTTTTAGGTAAAGATCTAGGTCTGGATGACTTGAATGTCACAGACCACGTGATATGAATCATAGGTTGATTCAGGAACTGGTGGGGGTTTCAGCTGAATATGCCCCAAATGGTATATAAGCAAAAACAGCTAAATTTTAATAAAGATATACCGTCAATTTTTATGCTTTCCCCTTGTTGCAACATCTTTGATTACTTCCTCTTGGGAATTAACATCCTGAGCAGATCACCAAATGGCGCACCAAATGATTCACCACCTAACCAGTAAACTGGTGGCACCATTATTAGTCAAGCCATCTATGACAGGGATCAATTAATCCAGATCCTAAATGGAACACAACTTGAACAAGCCTTGTGACCTAAGAGGAACATTACTCAGATAAGCCCCATGACCCCATGGTGTACATGGACAATATGTGGCTTGTCATGATACTATATATTATTCTATATTCATATCCAATAAAGTATCATTCTCTTCCTAAATCTTCCCCTTTTTCTGTTTATTATACTTCTCAGAAGTATAGACTTGAAACCCTCAATTACTTTTCAATTATTATGTCTTCTTTGTTATTGTTTGAAAGAGCAAAATTTGGAGTACTTTGTGTGGAAACCGCTGCTGCCAGGAAAGAAGTCCCTAAAAGTTTGCTGGAGGAAGCTTGGGCAAGTCTGGAGGTCACCAAGACTGTGCCTGAGGGGGCTTTAGTGGAAGTAAAAGCTGTGTTTGAAGAATTTGTATTCCGATTAATTTGCCAAAGAAGGGGCTCCCGCTCAAGTAAATCAAATTTATGCATGGGCTCCATGGAGCTTGCTGTTAGGATTTGATGAAATTTTCCAGCAAGTGAAAGCCAGGGCAAATTGTGAGATTGAGGCTTTAAGAGGAAGAGAGGAAAAGAGTGCCAATATCATGGCTTCTTGGCGGGATGACAACAAAGTGTTATCCGATAAAATTGCCTCCCTGGAGGTAAAGCTCTTTGAAGATTTGTCACAGGAAGGTAATGACAATAAGAGTCAAGGGCAGGATAATGGTAAGTTGGACTGGTTGGACCTGGATCTGTCATAACTGCACTATGACCAATCACAGTTTTACATGGCTTTGTATTGTGACCAATCATAATCATATAATCTCATCCAGCCTATCCTTTTTGGTTGATAACTTACTGTTGAAGTTTGGATTATTAAACTAATTGTCAGGGTAAAGTAGAGTGAGAGCTTGTCATAATCAATCAAATGAGGAATGTACACCCAAATGAGGATGACATTACCAATGAGGAGGAGACAATATGTGTTTAATCAGAAATGGTAACCCTTGAAGAGCAAATAAGGAAAGGTGAAGCAGAATATTATGCACAGGTACATCGAGAAGACTTTAATTTGGCTCAGCATCAAGGAATCAGCAGCATAGATAGGCTCACATTCAATTTTGTGGGTTTCAGGAATCATTTCAGCAGGAGGAGGAAGATTACCAGGAAATTGAAGAGGTGAGAAAGCAGAATCTAGAAGTCTGGTTATCATAAATCTGATTGGGAAATAATGAAATAAGTGCATCATTGAGGCAACATATTTATTAAGAGTAAAATAATAAACTACTAAGGTAGTTTGGTGGGGACAATTGTTATCTAATGCCTTTGGGTGCATCTTGATGAGGTGGCCTCCTTGTATGTAATATTTAGACAGCTTACAGATACCACCAATGGTGGTTCAGTAAGCTGTTACCTGACCTTCTTTGATGTCAGGATTTTGTGACCAATAGGTCAAAGATGGGAAATTGGGTATGGGGCATCCAAACCCCACCTGGACCCGATTTCCTGTGCCACCACCCACTTGTGATTGACTGTTAGATTTAAATATGCAATTGCCGCAAGCGGGTGGGACTTCAGACCAGGGTTTCCTGGGTGGCGGCGCTTTGGCTGAGCCACACCCAGGAAAACTATGGCCATGACACCAATCTGGATATAAATAACTTAGCTCAACATCCATCTGTTGCCTGATTTAGTACCAAACCAATTACCAACCCTTCACCTGTTTTGTTACCAAATTAATCTCCACCTGGCTTTCCCATCTACTGTGACAGAAATTGCGGGATAGTATGAAGCTGTTTCTAAGTGATGGGGAATTACCACCCAAATTCATATATAATTAATGATTAACCACCAACACGGCTTCAGATATTTTTTGTGAAAATTTCAATTGTAACTCCAGGATTGAGTAGAAAAATTAGTCCTAACCAAAGTAGTCCAAGATAAATGACCTGAGAAAGCATCAATGCATCTTCAGCGTAAAATTCTGGGCATTGAGAAGTAGCACAATTTTCAGTTTCCAGAATGGGGGGAGCTCCAAGATTGGATGGCATAAAATTGACATTGGGCGGCACCAACGACAAAGTTCCAACTGCAGGACCCCATCTTCCAGAAATGATTCTGTTAAGAATCATATTGTACGGAATATACTGCAACAACCCAATCAGAGGATGCATTTTTTAAAAATGGAAATTAGAACTTGGGATAAATGATTTTTATTGAGTAAATTTAGGAGGACTCAACTCTTAGAGTTGAAACAGGGAAAATTATTCAATATATATCAGAATAATTGACTAAGCAATACCACCTGAGTCTTGATCTCTTATTCCTTCCACATTGTCAAGTAAGTATCTGGTCCAGGTTGCAAAGAACCCTTGCGTGACCAGTTTCTGATGACCATGCTGATTAACAAGCTCATATTGGGTGACCCTCATATTACGCCAATTTATCAATGTCAATTTGAAAAAGGGAACTGGTTTCAGTTTACAGACTAGAGCAGCCATAACCCATTTCTGATTGACTGTTTGATTTAAATCCGTTAACTTGGTCAATTTTGATAAAGGGTTTCCAGCTTTTCTAGCTTTCTTGCTTGGGGGGATAATACCCGGCATGATGGAACCTACTGTGACATCTACTGGCTCAATTCCTGATCCAATTTGATCACCCAATACTAGGGTTTTGGCAGATATTAAACAATGTCTGCTTTATAAAAAAGCAGCTATTTGTCTCAGATCCAGAAGCGATCCTGAAATTTTTCATAGCTACAACTTTTCTGGAAGTGTTTCCGTAAACATCCACAGACAGAAGTTTTATTCCAGGATTTTTTTATAAAAAGTATTATATTTTTTTTCAAGTTTTGAAAATAATAAATATTGTTTTTGAACTTGAACTTTTACTTAAAAATAAAAGTTTTATTAAACTTTATATAAAGAATCAGCTCATCCAGAAAGAATAAAGCCATCTACAACCAGGTTTCTAGAAAATTTTGTATTCTCCTAGGTAAGGGGGATCCAACATCCAGAAACATGGCAGCTTGCATGCTGCAATCACAGCCAGTGCCGCAACCTGCACACTTTAATCTGCCCTGACCTATCTGATACCCAGCCACTGATCCAAGCTATATCTCTGCTGTAAAATCTCTGGCTATAGAAGCCTAATATGGTATCCAATAATGAAGTTCTTCTCCATATCACTCTTGTAAGCTTTCTCAGAAATTTCCTATTCACCAGTACATTTAATAATTTTGATATAGGAGTACTCTGATATGAAGGACATAAATAACCTGGAGTTCAACCAAAGCCATCCCTGCAAGATATCCACAGTAAAGCTTTCAACAAGCCACAGTTTAAAGAGTGAAGCTTTAGGGGCTAAACATGGTTCAAATTCTCATCTGGCCATATATCATAGAATTATATTTCCTGCCCCATCCTTAAAAGCCATCTGAACTTTACAACCCGTGCCCTGCACAAAACATGACTGTTAGCCTTATTCTTGGAACTAGATGCTGGGTATATTTTTTGGGCTGCACAGCCAAGTGGGGCAAAGATTGGGGCCTGGTCTAAATTTTGTACCACAAGCCCACTGGAAAGGTTTGCGGCTGGACCTAAAGATTTCTTAAAAGCGGGGCTTGACTCTGCAATCACACAGTTGCTGTGGCTGGCCCAACCCTAGTGATTGTGCTGCATATAAAATTTTCATACTATTCATGTAAGGGCCCAGATGGCTGAGGGTCTGCCAACCAGGTTTAAACCCGTGACTGCAACCACCAAGCAAAAGTGCGGGCAGCTGCAAAAGCCCATTAGGGGATTTGAACCCCCAACAATCCCCCAGGGAAGACGAGAGGCATTTTGAACTGCTCTGGCCTTGTTTAAATAAACCAGAGTGTATTTGACTGCTGCTATGACCAGGTCAGTTGTGTAACTGGCCCAGGGGATCTGGTGGCTCCCAACAGCATTGGAGCACCTGGCTCTGATTCTATAAATGAGCCAGGTAGCTCCAATACTACCCAGACTGATTTCTGCTGGGTGCTCCAGCAGATCAGCTGTAAGTTCTGAGGCTCTGAGGCAAATTATTATAGACTAAGGCCTTCAAACCAAGAATTTTAAGGTTAGTCAAATATAGGAAGGTTGGCAAAGTTTGCAATAATAGCTTGACTAAAGCTCTTAAAAGTTTATAGGATGTAAAATATGGACTAAGACAATTGATCATACCTAAGAATATAAATAAATTCCAGTCTTAATTAAAGAAGACTGGGTTTAAAATTCTATCTCTAAGTCTGGATAATGATCACTACCCACTAAGGAGTTAAAACTATCAGCAATAAAAATCTGAGACCCACTATAAAGGTTGGCTAACTGATGAAAGATGTAGTCAAAAAGAATCATATAGCTTTAATTTTAAAAAAGAGAGGAAGATGCAAAATAAAAAATAAGATTATTAAAAAACACAAGCCAAAAACCTAACAAGTACCTGTTGGGGTGCAAGTCAAACAATCTCAACTTAGTGTTGAGATTGCAAAAAATGTCTTTTTAGTAACTTGGAAATATTGGGGTTCAGAAAGGAAGGCTTTTTCTAACCAAAGTTGGTTAAAATATGAGCAAATTAATGGGGAACATCATCTGGTAGAACCTAACTTAAAGAAGTTCAAAGAAGAGACAGGGAAACAGGCAAGCAGAAAGAGCAAGAGCTGATGATATAGTTGCTTGATTTAATGTCATGAATGACATTTCAATACTTGTATTGAAAACTCAAGAGTTGAGCCCCAGTTCCCAAAGGACGGATTGAACCCCCCAGGACAGTCCAGGATCCGCCAACCTGTTAAGTCACAGGCTCAAAGTGATGAACTACTCCGCGACCTGCCGGCCTACTACAGAGAATTCCCTGAATAGTTGCCAGTCTGCTGTCAAACTGGTGCCAATGAAGACCCATATTGACAAAGGAGATGTAACCTGGCTAACAGAGGTTGGTGAAGGACCCGCTGCCAACCTGCTCAACGCCAATACTGGAGTTTTTAAACCAACATCAGAAACCCTGGAATCAAAACCTGACCCTCCAAAGACTACTTGAGTCACACAAAGTGGACAGGAGACCGCCCACTTGTTGAATTGCAAACCCGAGTTAACAAGTTACTCTGAGACCCACCAGCCTCCCAAAGACAATTCCCCAAATGTTCATCAGATTGATGCCAACCTTGAGCCATCAAAGACCCAAACCTATGCAGATATTGCAGCTTGCCTTAAGGAGGTTAAAATAAAACCTATTTTTAACCTTGTCAATGACCACCAGCAACTGCCAGTCTTCTGCTCAGAAGGGGTAGTACAATTGGACTACTCAGGTGACATAGTGAACAGTGGCAGAGGAACAAAGAATTGCCATTCCTATTTGCCAGAGCAGGCACAACCTGGATCTGCCGCCCTTGAGACTCCAAGCCAAGACCCATGTCACGCCAGTGCCTTGTCTGCAAACCTGAACCCTGTGAAAATTGAAGAAGCAAAGCCCCATGGTACAAAAACCCTGGCGGTACAGTGAAGACCCCATTGTCATTTTTGATAATAAAGTTTTATGAACCTTTGGTTTAAACAAATCTTACCCTATCTAGTCTTAGTGATCTTCTATCTTAATTCCGGTCAAGTAGACTACCAGGCCGCTGCCCCCTCCCGAGCCTAATCTACCAAATTGTCCCAGGCATTATACCGCCCCGGGAGCTCCCTTTGGACTTGTGCACTTTACCAAGTACCCCCCAACCCGGCCTATTCAGAGTACGGCTCGGAAACCATCCTCATTGCCAACCCCTTGGCCAGGACTAGAGAAACCAAATACATAGGATGCAAAGGAAAGTGGTACAAACAGCCGCCAAGATTGTTCAAAGACAAGTACAATTATCTGCTAGTGTACCTTGTTCCCATGACTCCACCATTAACCCCAAGACCAGACTTCCCCTTGGAACCTGCTGCTGCCACTGAGACCACCTCTACCTAACTGTTTGGAGTACTCTATATTACTCTGACAGGATTGGTGGATTCTGTGGTCCCCAACTCCGGACCCTGGTCCTTGCTTGGCCAATCTGTATCTTATATTATCAAGTTAGCACCCATTCTATGGTGGGCCCTACCTGCCGGCTCAACTTCCCCTTGCTCTGAGCCGCCCAATGCCTCTACCTATGACTGGTTTCCTGAAATTTAAGCAAAAAAGCTAAAAAACAAAGAAAAATCATGTCTGGGCTTAATTTCAAACCTGGGAGAAAAATATAAGAGTTAATATTTGAAATTACTAACAAAGCATATAGGGTTCAAGTTAAAAACTTGTAGGAACACAAAGTAAGCTTCAAAAAAGGAATTAACCTTAGATTCAGGTTTTAAATTGAACCAAGTTTAAAAATGTGAGGAAAAGGTGAAAAAAATAAGTTGCTGGTCTGTATTGGTGCCCAAAAGATCAATAATGATAAAAACTTGAAGCTTCATAGTAGCAGATAAAAAATGAGAATCCTGAAATCAGCTACTGACTGCATCAGCTGGGAGCACCAGCCAATAATAAACATGATTCTGTTCCTGATATTGGATCATCCCAAGCCAATAGCTTTAGTTCCCAGACACCTACTGATATCATGAGAGGAAATCTTTTAGTCTCATGCAACCCTGGTATTTCATCAGCCAATAAGGCAGAGCAGAATGATTCAGTAATTAATGTGCCTATACCAGAATAATTTCTAAGCAACAGTCCATCCCCAACAACTGAAACACCTCCATGTCACTCCAGGATTGTGATTGAATCCCCAAAATTAATTCATCGATTACTAAGTGAAGATCCCATCCCTAATGATGAGACTGCCCCAGATTAAATTCCCATCTCAATGATGAGCCATAAAAATCCCCTCAGCCAATCCCATGCCCCATGTTAATTTAATCCCCTTCCCTGCCCCAAGCCAAAGTACCCAGATCCCCGTCCCCTATTCACAATTTTTATCCTACTATCTCCCTAATCCCTGTGAACAAAGGGAGGGCCACTAAAGGTATACAAGAAGAATAATGTGGTCTTCCCAAAGAAGACCAGATGAGTGGTATAAAACCCGCTTCTCCTCTCTAAAAACCAATTGCAGACAATGTCAATAAAAGGTATGATCCACAGACTACTATTTGCTTTTCTCACTCATATTATATTACAGCCTTGGACTCAACCCCACATACAGCAGGTAATCAACCCAGAGCCTTTTGAGATGCAATACCAGCCAGGGCCAAGCCCTGGTATGGCTGTTCAGTCACTTCCCCCGTACTCCTCCTCCTTCTTCTCCCAACTAAGCTGCTGAGGTCCAACCCTATAAATACAGCATGTCAGGAATGGTTATCCTAACCATCCTCAGTATGTATGAAGTTGTGATACCCCACCTTGGAGCCAATTTTTCTCTTGCTGCTGGAATAAAACATCTATCTGTTTCTTGCCCTTTTTGTATTAGGCCCAAGTTGTGACAGAAATGGTTGTATAGTAGGAAGCAGTCTCATGTGGTGGGGAATCACCACCCAAATCCACATAGAGTTGATGATTAACCACCAAAAAAAGCTTCAAATAATGGTTAGTAAAATTTCCAAAAGATATACTAGAATTAAGCAAAATGATTAAACCCAATCATGAGAGTCCTAGATTATAGCCTTCAAAAAGATTAAAGTGTCTTCAGCATAGAACTCTGGAAATTGAGAAGACATAACTGTCTCAGTTTTAGATTCAGCAGGAAAGACGCCCAGATTTGAAGGCATTGGATTAACATTGGGAGGAGACAATGACAAAGTGCCAACGCCAGGACCCCATCTTCTGGTAATAATTCAACTGTGAATCAAATCATAAGGGATGTATTGCAGCCACCAACTACATGATACATGATAGAAAAAGTTGGCCAGGAGAATATCAATTTTATTTGAGTAAAAATTTAGGGAGGACTCAACTCTTAAGAGTTTAACAGTGGAATTTTCCCGTATATATCAAATTTGACTAAGCAATACCACCTGGATCCTTGGCTTATATTCCTTCTGCATTGTCAAGTGATTACCTAGTCCAGGTTGCAAAAAACCCTTGTGTGAACAACTTCTGACAATCATGCTGATAAATAAGGTTGTATTGAGTGACTCTCAGATTACGTTGATTTATCAGCGTCAGTTTGCAAGGGGTAATCAAATCCAAATGGCAAACTGGAGAAGCAGTAACCCATTTTCTTATCTGTTTGATTTAAATCCGTCAAATCAGTTAATTTGGTTAATGGCTTTTCAGCTTTCTACGCTTTTTGACTTGGGCAAAGTATTCCTGGCATTATGAATCTAATGTGATATTACCCTCTACTTTAGCCTGGAGTACAATACTGCCTCAGGAAGATGAGACCAGGGGAAATTCTTGTGAGCAGAAGGAAGTTTCATTACTTCCAGAGTAAGCTTGGGATGACTGATGGCTGTTGAGGTGCAATTATAGAGCTCCTGGGCAAGCTCAGGGGAAATGGAACAGTCATAGTGCGGAACCCACAAATTTTCAGAATAAGGATACCCCTTCCAGGATACCAAATACTCCATCTGCCAGTGATTCTTCCAGGAAGACAGGATACAATTCAACTCATACTCAGGCTCACCTTCCAAAAGAATAGATTGGGAAGAAAGCACCTGGTGCCCCAAAAGGGGGTGGGCAGAAAATTGTGAAAGGTATGTAAAATCTTAAAGGATGGTGATAAATTTAAACAATAAGTGGAAAGACCAATCTGTAATTCAACTTTGAAGGAACCAAATTTGCTTAGGTCCTAGCTTACATCAGGGGACCTTCAACTTCATATTACGGGCATCAACCATGACTAGATCACCTGGCTTGTAAGTCAGACCCTCCTGGCGCTTGCAATCTGTGTATTCCTTGTAAGTTGGCACTGCAACAGTGAGAGTAACCTGAAGCTACTGATGAACCTGCTTCAATGCAGCGGATTGATCAGTTGCAGCTTCCACATTGCTAATCAGTTGAGGACCCATGTTAGACAAAGAATTGTAATCCACTGTCAGGCACCCACCCACTAGGAAGTAATCTTCCTAGGTGATGAATGATGGCAGAGAAATTTAATCTGGTTACCAAGAATCCTACAGGCAAGGACACCATTCCTAAATAGAAAAATTCTCTGAATACTTGATATCTGCCCAACAGCAGGTTGAAACGTCCTGAAAAGAAGCATGCCCCAAGGTAACATGTCACAAGTGACAAAATGCTATCAACTATGCTTATTGAAAGGCCTCAACTACGGGATTCAAACCCTGGCTCTCTGCGGGCCGCAAGCCCGCAGGACCAGCTGCCCGCCCCACAGTTTTTTGGGCTCAAACCAGAGCAGGATTTGACTTTGGAGAATTCTTTGAAGCTTGGCAAATCAAATTCACCTACATCAATACCTCCCACACCAAAGGCTCCTGACAACTTGACCAATCAGCAGGCAGGTCCAGCCACAGATCCCGGGATGACTCGGGCCCACACGGAAGGGAAAACCAAAAACCTTCCCATAGAACGCGGGCCACCCAGAAACAACCAATCCCACAACCTGACTAGGAAAGTCAAGCATTCTCAGTTTGATCCAGCCAATGGAATAACTCCCGTGATTGATGCCACCAAAGACTGAGAAGACCTGGTGAACAGAAAAACCCAGGCCAAGGAAATTTGTGAAAGGTTTACCATGACAGATGGGCATACTTATACTCTGGTCGCCAGGAAGATGCCCATTGCCATTCTTGCAATAAAGTGACATGAACCTTTGGTTCAATCAGATCATACCATACTTGTTATTAGTTCTATTATATTTCCAGCCTACGTCTTGCGGCTCTGCACCCCATACCTGTCTACCCCAAGAACTGTGGACCAACTGCCCGACCTTTACTGTCCACCAGGAGCTCCCTTTGGCCCAGTACATTTCACTGAGTATCCACCCAACCCGGCATATTCTGAGTTTACTCTAGAGGAAATCCTGATCCATGACCCTGAAGCTAGAAGTAGAGAGACAGAAGTCCTTTACAAAGAGGGTACCAAAATCATCTGGCCCCTCTGCTATTCTGAGACAAGTTTAATTTCCGGCCCGCATATTTGGTTCCAATGACACCACCCCACACCCTGCGGCCTGACTGCCCAAAAGATTATGTTGCCACTAATGAATCCACTTCTACCCAGATATTTGGGGTGATGTATATCACCCTCACTGGATTGATTGATTCCATGGTGCCTATGAGCGGACCTTGGGCAGTCCTTGGGAAATTGTTCTCTTATATTGTAAAGTTAGCCCCAATCTTGTGGTGGGCTCTCCCTGCTGGGCCTGCAGGCCGTCTGCCTGCAAGTTCTCAGGAACCCCCCACAGGTTGGATCCCTGACAACACAGGAGGAAGGCAGAGGCCAAGGGACAAAAGACTTGGGGTTCAGGGATTGTGGATGCAGATTGATAGTTCTTGGTCTCCTCTCTGAGAGGTGAGTTATGATATAAGGGTGTGGCAGTATACCATACTCCTGGTATAACCTGGCGCCAAGAGCTGTTGAGGAATTGTGCTTCTGGAGAGGTGCCTGAATCTGTGCGCAAACCCATCAAAATGCTGGCCATTGCAGCCAGCATCAAGATTACCCACAACAACAATTTATACCCAAGAGTGTCAGGATTGACAATTATCCTCCTCTGGAACCCCAGGCCCAAGAGTGGGAATCAAACCCAGAACCTGGATCCCCCGGGCCGCCGGGCCTGTGGACCGCAGGACCGCCCGCCCGCGTTTTCCTGGGATTAAGCCCCCGCAAGCTGACACCAAACATATTAACCCATGTGGTAGAAAGAACCAAACCAAATGAATCATCACACCAAATGGAGGATTAATTACTGTCCTAATAGAGGTACTGATTTAGCAACTATTAGCCTTATGAACTTGAAGTCTATGCCAACAACCAATCAAGAGCAAACCCAAGGAAGAGGCACAGGCCCATGACCCGGTCCCATGACCTTGACACCAGAGCAAGACAATCAAGAAGCAAATTCAAGATTCTGGACCAATGAAAGAACTCCTAGGCCAAGTGCCATTTCACCGCCTTTTGACCCAAATATCCAGTTCCCCTGGCCCTGGCCTTCCCAATGCCTTGATGAACCCCCCCATGGAAAATGTTAAGTTTGGAGAGGGTACTATATAGACCCAAGGTCCCTGCGCTCCAAAATTATTGCCATTTTTGAATAGAGGTTATATTAACTTGGTTCATACAGCTATTACCTTATTTTGTATTTGCCATCTACCAATTCAGTTTGAGATCTTCTGGCCCGCCTGCCCCACCGCTTGCTGGTTCCCACCCTCCTGGTGTACCCTTTGGACCTGTACACTTTACCGACTACCCTCTGAAGTCTGAATACAAGGAATACACCCTGGAAAAGATACTCAAACTTGATCCCCTGGCCTGCATACAATCTGCTATTAAAACAACTGACAAGGCCTGTGGATAATCTCAACACCCAAGTTATTCAGAGGGAAATTCAATTACCTCCCTGCTTACAACCTGCCCATGGAGCCGCCCGTGACACCAAACCCCATGCCTGCTTCTGCACCTGACCTCTCAGCCAACCATACTGGCAAGCTGTTTGGGATTGTGTACATCACCCTCACAGGGACAATTGACACTATAATCCCGGCCGCCAGCCTGTGGTCCTGGGTGGGGAAGTTGGCCTCATACCTCTTAAAGTTAGCTCCCCTCTTGTGGTGGGCATTGCCCTCCAGAAACCTGGCCCAAGTTACCCCTGAAAACAACAATCTGACCGCCCAAGACTGGATCCCTGACAAAGAGACTCCATGGGAGGAGTCTTGGGTAATCTCATGGTCTTGAATTTTAAGGCTTAAGGTCAAGTTATAAAATAATAAGCAAAATGATTCACAGTGGGTGAATGTAGACTTTATTGATTGAAAAATTGAAAGATCATAGCCTACCAGCTTATATAGCTTGGTAGTAAAAAGATAAATTGGAGGTAGCATAAAGGAGATTATCCCCCATGGGGATGAAGTTGGAGAAATTTGGAGATCCTGGAGTTTTGGAGTTAAAAGTAGAATTATTTGACTATTTGAATCCATTCTACTGACCTCAGTAGTTTAAAAATACTAATTTCTTGGTTTAACTAACCAAAGAACCAAACAGCAACAGGAGGTACCCAGCTATCCCCCAGATAAAACTGGGGAAGAAGGGAAGGGACTAGCAACAGAAACTGTTGTCAGCGGCACAGTAAGGTCAAAACCAAAGTCAAAAGCGACGCTAACATCACTAGAGCGCTCAAAGGAACCCTTTGAATTGATTATTGCTAGATCTGATTGGCTGAGATTGAAGTTCAAAGGTAACAATTGGTCCTGGTATATCATACTAACCATTTCTTTAAGCAATTGACTGTCAATGCAGACAGAAGAAGAACCGGGTTTGAATCCTGTTGTTGAAACATCAGCATCTTGAGCCATATTGGAGCAATTTGTAAGACTTCAGACTTTTTCAACAACAGCTGCAGTTGTATCAAAGCCTGTGCTTAACCATCACCAACAAATTACTATTTCCCAAGGATACAAAAGATACAGCTAGGATTGAGACAATAGTTTTATTGATGAGCCTAAACAGGAGGAGATTGAATTGCTTGGAATAATAGAACTGTGAGGGTTTTATACCCAATTCTATGAAAAGGAGATGATAGGGGAATTATGTTTAAGCGAGATTAACTCATAATTACGAATCAGAAGTATATTGTCAAGAGTAAGTTTCTGAAAGCTGGAATTGAGGGCTTTTGGCTGACATCAGTTTGGGCTGAAATGGTTCAGTATTCGCGGAAATATAGGCAACCAAAGATGGTAAAGGAGAAACAAATAAACAAATAGAAGTCTTGGCATAAATATCAATAAAATAGGAAATATCAGTTGAGACTTAAATTCTTAGTCCTGACACAATTATTCTCAGGTAAAAATGAACATTTACTACAAACTAACTTAATAATTTTAGGAGATTAAGAAGAAACCAAAGAAGGAATTCTATCTTCTCTTAAACCAAACAATAGATTGTTTTCAGGAGTTATACAAAGAACATTCCTGATACCCACATTGGCATAGAATGGAGAGACTTGAGTTGAAGTGTATGGGGTGTTATTATAGGTGAACTCTGCCATGGGTAGGTTTGTGCACCAGTTGTCTTGTTCCACATTAGTGTGCAACTTAAGTAGAAATTTAAACTTTGGTCTAACCTCTCCGTTTTTCCATTAAAATGGGTGTGTAAAGCAGTGGAACAACACAATTTGATCCTGAGAGTTCCAGTAAAGGCTTCCCAAAACTGAGCAATAAATCAGGGCCCAAAGTCACTCACAATCTCCATTGGGATGTCATGTAGGGAAAAGATTCTATTCACAAACAACCTTGCTGTATCCACTGAAGTAATTGTGGTCAAGCAAGGAGCAAAGTATGTCATTTTTGAAAACCAATCTACCACCACCATGATTACATTGAACCCATTGGAGTCCAGAAGTTCTCTAATAAAATCCACTGACACCAACATCCAAGGCCCCACAGCTGGCTTTAATGGAACCAAAAAAACCAGTAGTCTTGTTTCTGCTTGCCTTGGACCAAAAACACCAAGAAATCCCAAACATAAGCTGCTACCTGCACCGTCAACCCCTTCCAAGAAAACTGCCGGCGGATTAACTCAACTGTTTTATTCTTCCCCGGGTGGCCTGCTGTAGGACAACTGAGAGAGCCTCCATGATTTTATACCAATAGTTCCCTCTGGGACCCATAGACAGCCTTGATGATAAACAATTGGCCTTTCTTATGATAACCCTTCAGCTGACCCACTGTATGTGCACATGATAGTTCCAATAATCTATCATATCCCTTGGACAGAGGCTGCAAAAACTTAACTTTTAATATAAGTCCAAGTCTGCACCCTCAGTTAAGAACATGGTGATAAGCATACTAGACAGAGTCAACAAAAGGTATCCACATCCTATCAAGGATCAAAGAATGTGTGTTAAACTCAATGTTCATACCAGCATCAGGAAGGTGGGAAGGATTTCTGCTCAACAATCAGCCAAGTGTTTGTCTATTCCTTTGATGAACTCATAGCAAAACTTGTATTTTGTCAGTCAACATGCCATCTGGATTGACAACCCAACAAAAACCTGGGTTGATGATAGTACAGGAAAGCCTTATGATTAGTCATTACAATGAAGGGATGACACACTGACATTAGGTGGTAATGCTAATGCTTCAAAGATTCCACAACTGCCAACAATTCCTTGTCAAAGATCATGTAATTTTGTTCACAAGCCTTCATTTTCTGAGAGAATTACCCCACTGGACTTTCAACACCATCACTGGCAGTTTTCAACAACACTCCTGCTACAGCATATTTAGAGGCGTCTGTAGATAACATAAATGGAAGCTCTGGATCCACATTTGCAAAACTGGAGAAGACAAAATGAGAGCCTTGACTGCTAAGAATGCCTTTGAACACTCAGGAGTCCAGACTAGAGTTGTTTTACCACTAGACAAATACAAAGGAGCCAACACTTCCAATAAATGTGGGGTGATGTAACAAATGTAACAATTTGAAAGCTCCAGCCGGAAATCAAACCTGTGCAATGCCGCCAGGTGGGGAAAGCAGGTGGCAGGAGCTTGCCCGCACCTAGATTTGCTTTGGAAAGCAAATATTCAGGTGCAGGAACCTCCATTTCCCTGGCAGTAGCTATGGGGCCTGTTCTGGACCCCAAAAGCTACATACAAGCCTTGGCAGGGTTGACTGGGACTGGGTAGGATAATTTTAGCTGGCCAGTGCTCCCAGTTCAAGCCCACCCTCCATTTGAAAATTTGGGATTCCCAGTTGGTGTCAGGGAATTCTTCCCTGACTACATCAATTTTTTGGGGTCCTTTTTTCACAACACCAAGGCGAAGGTAACCAGCAACCAAGTTTTAAACACCATTTTTAACTCTGGCCTGGAGCCAGACAGGAATTGAACCCGGAACCCTACAGACAAGGTTTATGTTAGTTTAAACTTCATTATTGTACAAAGATTTCCTAATTATGTGAAACTGATTCATTTGGTTCCCTCTTTTGCTCTTAAATCCAACTTTGAAAAGGTTAATAGTTTACTATGCAACTTCACTTACTGCTTTACATCTGATTGGCTGCTCAAACCAATCTTGACGCTCTTGGACCTGCTTTACCTACATATGGTCAAAGCTCCGTACTTGTTTGAATTTCATTTCTACTATAACCACCACTTAATTATGGCGGTTCTTGTGGCGGTCTCATGTTACCTCTTGGTTCTAAATATGCTAGTCCTTTTTATTAAGTTTCAGGTAGAAGATTAAATGGTAAAGATGATCTCCCCAGCCATAATTTCAGTGAAACTTCATTTTTAAACCCCCTTTTTCTTATTGAAACTCTTAAATGATATAACTCCCCACTGGGGTATTTAAGTGGGTTCTTTATACTTTCTCTACTTGTTCCAACAATAAAGACTTTATCTATTCTACATTTGCCACACCTACCTTCTGATATCTTATTTTGAAGCCATGAAAGGAATTCTATTCCTGTTCTGGTTTCTAGCTGCCTTCTTTTCTGTGGTGTTATCCTTGAAGAACCCAACACCAACTACTGACTGGCACAATTACTCTCCTGACAATGCTCACCAAAAGGAATATCTAGCCCATGGATGGTTTAAGTACTCCTCCGGCCACTGGGGACACAAATTCCATTATGATCAATCTTTCACTCCTCCTCCTGTAGAACCTTTGTTGGTTAGACCCTATGCCTCCTTCTATCTGTTAACATACATTGTGGGGTATTATATTCTTGGTTGCTTCAGCTCTATGCTGGGAAGATTTGCCTACCTAGGTCACTTAGGTCATCTTGCAATGATCATGGTACCCATTGGATCAGTAATTGCAGGGCTCAAATTAGGGACTTTGGCCCACCAGGTAGGGAACTTGTTCCCTGTTAAGTGGGTCCCTGACAGTTGGGAACCCCTTTATTGTGTTTGGCTCCTGGGGTTGACATCCAGGAGGGCACAGCAGGAAATCTTTATAACAAAAGATTTGAGGTTCAAAGCTAGCCTTGGGTTAGCCTTCAGGGCAAAATTAAGGGCACATACCTTAATTTCCTGGAATACAAGGTGATGAATTCCTTTTGGTAAAAAGGAAAGGAAAAAGCTTGAAGAATATTAAAGCCAACACAAATGTGGATAAACTTATCTTTATTAGGAGAAATGATTCTACTTTAAATAGCAGACAAGGGTCAACAATCACTCATTAGGTAGACAGTGCAGCAGAGGGGGTCACATTGGGGTGAGGTCATAACAGTATCAGACAAAGGCAGGTATGATATTCCAGAATGGATGGAGATTAGATCAGATCCATTTACAGAAGGCAAGGAATTTCCAAAGTCAAAAGCAAAACCAACCAAATCTTTGCACATATCACTATTCAAAGGCCATATTGAAATAGCATTAATGTCGCAATTTACAACATCTCCCCCCTCAAGATTGGACATAGGGAGTTGATATTTGTGGAGAAACTTGGAATGAACTTGGGAAAAAGGACAGCAGATAACAGCAGCTTCACAGTATACTTGACGCCCCTCTTGAGGTGACTTCACACGGTCCAACCCAGAGGGAGTCAAGCTTATGGGCTCTACCTCCAGTAAAATTCTGATAGTAGAGGACTGGATCATCTATTTGGTAGTCAGAGAGGGAGGCTCTAGAAGAATTGGACGGGGAGAGCTCTAAAGTCTTGACCTTATTGACAGTTGAATATGCTGTAGCCTGAATGTCAATGATATGGTTAGTCAAGTCCTTGACATGAGCTTCAGGATTGACAGACACATCAACTTCAATAAAATGGGTCCCAAGATTGAGGGAGTTGTGGCTTCAGGCTCATACAACATGGCAAAGGGAGACTAGCCAGTCACTTGGTGTCTACTGAGTCTATACGCAAAGAGAGCTGCAGGGAGGAACATATACCATTTAGTGGCATCAGAGAGAGTAGGTTTCCTCATGATGGACACAAGGGAGGAACTTGCTCATTCAACAGTCCCGTTAGTGAAAGGGTTATATGGTGCAGATAAGGATTGATGC
Organism: Entomophthora muscae; assembly: GCA_014839935.2. Classification (NCBI taxonomy): domain Eukaryota; kingdom Fungi; phylum Entomophthoromycota; class Entomophthoromycetes; order Entomophthorales; family Entomophthoraceae; genus Entomophthora; species Entomophthora muscae. The sequence goes on along the minus strand of QTSX02004526.1, from coordinate 73,123 downwards.
ATGCCCACAGCCTCCACAGTAGACGTGATGAGGCAAGCATTAAAGTTGGTGCCATTGTCCAAAAGCAAGACTTGAGGGCAGCCATGCCAGTAGGAGATATCTTGCAATAAGAAATTAGCAGTGGTCTTGGCAGTTATATCTTTTGTAGCTCTGGCTTCAACCCATTTACTAAAATGGTCTACAGCTACCAAGATCAATCAACACCCAGACCTAGAACAAGGGAGAGGCCCAACAGCATCAATGCTCACAGTGTGGAAAGCATGCTTAGAGGGGATGAGCTTGAATTGATGTTGGGAAGGTCAAGGTTGTTGGAGCTGACAAAAATGACAGCAGGCAAGGACATCAGGGATTAAGAGGCACATGTTTTACTAGTAGAAGTTCTTGCACAGCCAGTCATGAGTTTTTGCTATACCCCAATGCCCAGTATCAATGTGGCTTGGAGGATAATGGCTATTCTCATACTTGGACAAACAAAGGGCAGGTAGATGTTGATGACTTTCTTGAAGAGTTGTCTATCCCAAATCACAGTATCTTTTGATAGGGCCTGGAGTGCCAATAAAAATGCTTTTGGTTCAGTGGCCCAGGAGTTGGGGTACCCTATTAATTCATACAGGCAATCAGCATCTGCAGGATGGATAGCTAGTATAGGCATCCTTGACAATCTGTCAGTGTTCTGATGTTGCGCACTAGAGCGGTAGGCCACAGTGAAATTGTACCCTTGCAAGTGCAGAACCCACTGTGCCAATTGATCTTCAGGCTCCTTTAATTGCTTCAGCCACTTAAAGGAATAATGATCAGTGACTACAGCAAAGGGAATTCCATAAATGTAATGTCAAAACTGTTTCACTGCATGCAGCACTGTAGGAATTCCTTTTCAGTGACACTATAGTTCTTCTTGTGTTTGTTGAGGACTCACAAAGAATAGACCATAGGTCAATATATGCCCTCATTGTCAAGCTGGGCTAAAATGGCACCCACAGCTACTCTACTAGCGTCAGTGTACAAGATGAACTCCTTATCATAATCAGGGTAGTCTAGGATGGGAGCCTCTTTAAGCTTGGCCTTCAGCGCTTCAAAGAATTGCTATTGCCTGTCAGTCCAGTCAAAGGGTACATTGCAAAAAGAGTTGGACAAGGAGTTTGCTCAATTCAGCAAAGTCAGGGATGAACTGGCAATAGTATCCCATCATGCCAAGATCCACTTGGACTTTCTGTAGGTTTGTGGGAGGCAGCATCCTGTCAATGGCTTCCACCTTATTATTCATGAGGCATATTCCAGTTTGAGTGACTTCATGGCCCAAGAATTTGAGTTGCTCTTTAAAGAAGGAGCACTTGGAGGGTTTGAGCTTTAAGCCAGCTTCTCAAATCTTGGTGAAGGCAGCCTTGAGATGGTCCAAATGATCAGTAAAAGTGGGGCTGAACACAGTGATATTTTCAAGATATACAAGGACACAGGAGAGCTTCAGGTCTTGTAAAATAGAGTCCATGGCTTTTTAAAACGTAGCTGGGGCATTAAAAAGTCCTTGGGGCATTTTAGTGGGTTTGCAGAGGCCCTCCAAAGTGGTAAAGGCAGACTTTTCCCAGTCTTTGGGAGACAAGTCAACCTGCCAGTAGCCTGAAGCTAATTCCATAGAAGAGAAAATTTAGAGCCTCCCAATTTTCTGAGAGCATCAACAATCCTAGGCAGCAGATACAAATCCTTTTTTGTGAGCAAATTCAGACAGCAATAATCCATCACAATGTTGTGGCCTCTGTACTTATTCTTGAGGACCAACAAGGGGGAGGATCATGGACTTTGGCAAGGGGCAATTAGTCCAGCATCTAGTAGTTGTTTGAGCTCCTTAGAAACCTGGGCATCCTCTACCCTACTACGGCAGTAAGGCTTGGCACAAAAGGGCGGTACATCACCAGTATCTATCTGATGAATGACCCCCTTGGCTAGGCCATAGTCTGTAGGTCCAGAGGCAAAGATGTCACTGAACTGATTGAGCAGGTCTAATACGTCTTTTTGTTGATCAGGAGACAGTTGGGGATTATCAGCAGTGGTAAACAAGGAGAGAACCTGAGAGTTTTCCTCAGGTAGATTAAAGTTGCTAAAGGTTCCAAAAGGGTAGAGGGACACCACCTTTTCTGCTCCTAATATGCAACCATGCCCTATAACTTGGCCCCACAACACATGAATAGTCAAAGAAGTCAGGTTAGCTAGCAACAACTGTACAGGTTCCTTATGAGCTTGATCTAAGATCCCCGGGCATAACCAAGGCTCCTTGCGGCTTAGAGATTCAGGAGAGTATATCTCAAGAAAAGACTTTTCAGGCAGCTCATACAAGATCTGAGAGTCTATAATCACTTGGGAGCCTGGGGGTATGGTGACAGCCACAGGGGCAAGAAGAGGCACATGTTCCTCTGCAGGACAGGAAGGAGGGGGAAACACATGTTGGAGGAATGAGTTCTGTACTTGAGCAAGAAGATAACTGTGGGGTAATTATGCATATAATTATTAAGGCGTTTGCCCAGGAGACGTGGAGGTTCTTCGAAATATAAAGGGACCTCATATCCTAAGAGCAATAGGTATCCATCTCAAAGGTTTACAATTCCATTATATTCCCAGAAGAATTGCGTACCAACTAGGAGATCATAGCTTTTGTTCTCTAGGACAACAGCGGGGGAAGCAATGAGAAGCTTAACAAACCTTATAGGTAGGGCAGAGTAGGCACCAATGGCTCAAGTTTGAGCCATGCCAGAAGTACTGTATTATTGAGTGTAGTTGAGGTCAGGGGCTAGTTTAAGCCTTTTCATTAGCTTGGATGATACCACATTGACTGAAGAACCCGTATCCAGAATTGCCTTGATATTAACCTTTTGAATTGACACTTCCACGCAGGTAGTATCTTTCCCAAAGGATTTAAGACAGCCAGAATGTCCTGAGCAGCTTCTAACTATTTCTCCCATTTGGCTAACATGCATTTTAAGGCAGGAATTTCCTTATACACAGTCTGCAAAGGGAGGGATACCATCACATTCTGAAAGAGAGCTTCTGCTAACTCCTCAGCTTCTTCATAAGAGTCTACCAGGATGGGAGGTTGATGAGCCTGGGCTAGGTAAGGGCAAGACACTATGGCCTTAGCTTCACTTGAAGTTGGGCAAGAGGTAGTCGTGGTTCTCCCTGAGCAAAGCTTGTAAGGGACAGACACAGTTTGTGGGACAGCCAATAGGGAGTAGCTAAAACTATCCAATTTATTGTAGTCAGAATCTTCAGGTTCAGAATCACTAGAAAAATTATGGAACAGGTGAAGGATAGTTGGGCTAGATAAAGAGGGAGATTACTCATCAGATGGAGGATCAGGAGGAGACAGGGAATATGGGTCAGCAAAGAGCGTCTCTACCTCTAAGCTGACCCTTCTTTTCCCACCTGTTCCTTTGGGTTGCAACCCTCTACCCAAGGGTTGGTACAGGTACGTGAGTGGTGTCCTGTTTGACCACAATTGTAACATCCTTGTCTCTTAGGCTGTCCACTTGAGCACAGAGTCATAATGCACGGCATACAAGAGGTAGTCCCAGCATTACTGGCTTTATTTTCACGTACCACTGTACTGCCATGGGTCAAATGCATGTCTTGCAAAAGCTTCTTAATACTCTTCATGGAAGTGAGTGAAGCCTTGTGTGCCTTGAAGTGTAGGCATAGAATCTGGTTCACTTTCAAAGCATTTGAACAAGCCATGTAAGCTTCCTGGGGGGTTAACTGTTGACTGGTGATTAACTGTTGGCCTTCAATATAGAAGCAATCTGCAAACTCAGCAGGGTTTCCTTGGGCTTAAAGGCAATGTGCATAAATTCATTCTTCTTGACCTCCAAGCTGAGATCTCCTACAAACTCCTCAATAAGGAGACGCTTCATGTCCTCCCAAGTGACAATGTAGTGGAGTTTGGGGACCACCACTTTTTGACATGTGGGATGGAGACAGGTGAGGATATTGTTGAGGGTCTGTATGTACAAGTATTCCGGCTATTGCCATCACACCTAACACCCAATCATTGCCCAATTTGGTGCCTTTCCAATATACTGTTTGACATCTTGGAAATGGCAACAAACCAATATCACATGACTGTCCAGGTACCCAACAACTTGAACCCATCCAGTACATGACCAGCTCCTGGGTTTGGTCCAACTAATATCCCCGCCACAGCTAAATCTATATAAGTCTAAAGTATCATCCAATAAAATATACTTCTTCTCCTCCTACTTTTATATTCAAAGCTTCCCCAAAAGGCGCTCCTTATTAATATGTTCCTTTTTGAGCTCATCAGTAGCCCTACACATTGCAGTCTCATAAATTGTTAGAAAGGCAGCAATGGTAGAGGTTTGGGATCAAATATCTGCTTGAAGGAAGACTTATAGTTTGGATTGATGGACAATGAAGTGGACTGACTATTGTCACCTGGGTTGAGAACATTGATGTGAGGATTGCCCTAAAACTCAGATTTGGCAGCAGTCTGTCTAGCTCAGAGAAGTTGAAGGCTCTCTTCCAGGGTGTCCAGTGTAGAGCTATGTTATCCACTGATATCTCTGGCAGTAGCAGCAGCAGCAGCTCCAAATTCATCAATCTTAATCTGTTGCACAACTAGTGTGCCAGCAATCCCATTGATACAAGTGGCCAGGGAAGTTACTTGAGCAGTCAAAGGAGCACCCTGTCCATTTATTGTTTCTGTCAATCAAGAGAGAGATCTATACCTCTCTTTTGAGTGCATCTTGCCTATATGCAATGTCATTTGTTACTTCTGCTAGCTGGTCCAAGGCAAGAGCACAGTTGACACGGGGTGGCCTTCTAAACCAGGCCAACACCCATGGTTGGTATGGGTAGGAGTATCAGTGACTTCAGCCTCCCCTTCACCATCAGATTCAGAGGACAAATCATTAGGGTCAAAGAGGTGCTGCCTCAAATACACAATTTTACCTTGCAAGGTAGCTACTTGGTTGGTTAGTGAGGCAATATGAGGGTTGGGTGTAGGCTCTACTGGCAGAGGGTTTGCAACAGAGGCTTGACGTCAAGTAGTGGCTTTGAGTTCAGCTATGGCTTCTCATACCTTAGCTTCAAATACAGATGGGACCTCAACAGAAGGAGCAACAGGAGTCACTTTGATTAAAGCTACTCTATTATCAACATAGTTTGAACCTGACACAGCGTGTTTCCTAGTGCAGCCCTATCCAAACTGTATTGTAGGTGCAGATGTTGGCCCCAATTATCAATGTGGGCTGCAAACAGCTTGATTTAGGAATTGACAAGATCTCAAATTTGGTTGAGCTTGTTAAATAAGGTCTCAAAATCTTGACAATACTTTAGGAGAGTTGCTTCTATCTGCCCACATCACGTAGCTTGGTGGTCATCTAGTTCACACAGTCAATCCTTGATGTATCCAGGAAGTGAGGAGAAAATAGAGTTCAGAGACAAGATTAAATACTTCTTTGAAGCCAGCAAGTTTGCTAGTTATCTGAAATACAAGCAAAGAGGCTATGGGATCATTTTTGATAGGCCATGTTTTGTGCATGGTTGTTGGAGACAGCGGTGGCTACAGCAGTCAAAAGTTGGTTCTGGGATTCTAACACCAACTGGTGATGGACTAATGTGGGTTGGATGAATTGATTGACCACATGTCAATAGTCTTGATAGACTCCATTAAAGCAGGGGGAGACCAAAGTCAAAGAGGAAGAAATACAGGCCTTCAGAGGCATAGTCAGGGCAGAGACCAGGAATGGTGTACATTGCCATGGTGCCTGTGTGGAGGAGGGGGCGTGCAGCAGCGCAAGCTTGCTCATAATCAAGAGAGAAATCAAGAAGAGGGCCCACACAGGCCCGGGAGATAACACCATTACCATGGGAGTGGAGGGGGAGTCTTTGATAACTTCCTCTAGAGGCGTACTAGAGACTTTAGGTTGTTCAGTGTGATGCCAGAAAATAGCACTCTAAGGTGAAAACTCCTATGTGCACTACCTAAGGTGCACCATCCACAGTATAACATCTTATGTGCATTATACAAGGTACACTACCCTATGTTCACAGGTATCAGATCCTCTATTCTGATGATGGAACCCACTCATCTGATAGTTGAACCTCTTGAAACCTCAGGATTCTCTTATGCTACAAATGCTATGTGTGCCTGATACTCTTGATCATACATTATCAATGCATTTCCCTTAAGATGATTCCCTACTTTCATCTAAGTACACAATGATACATATATAAGCCCTCATCATTCACAATAAACAAGACCCTTTTGACACTTTGACCCACTTTGACATATATTGCACTTTGCACTTGGATAGACATTTCTACTGTTTAGATAGTGTCCTTTAACCTGGTCCTTCCTCTGGAAGCCCATGCTATTCCTGTTACAGAGACCAAAGGTGACAGGAAGGTCCCCCTGCTATACTAGCACCCCCACTAGGCTAGTGTCCCAGGCCTGACCACAAGTGCTATCTCTTCCTTCTCCTATTGTGGACTTAGGAAACCCTGGTGTATACCTGCTGCCTCCCCTTCTTCTGATAGAAAGAGTAAGGTCCAGACAGACTTGTCTGTTTCCCCATAACTTATGTTATAAAATACCATTATTGCTATGAGTTATCTGTACTGTGGTATGTACTATAGATGCTCTACTAATATCTTCACAGATATAGATTACTGTATTGCTAAGATAGTGTTGCACTGCAGTAAGTGCCATAACCTATCTTTGTTCCTTTCCAGAACACACCCTCCTGCCTCTATTCTCCACCTTTCTATCAGGCATACAAGACAGGCCCCCTGTCTGCCTCCTCTCATAAGTGCTATTGATTAGCATCTCCCCTCTCACCGCCTGCTAAGTCCTTCTGGTAAGGACTCCCCTGAGTTAACCTTAGAGGCCCTGTAGAAAAGTACCACATTCAGGTACTTCAGAAACAAAAGGAGAAGTACCAGAGAAAGTGTGGGCAACCAGAGTAACCAAGCGGCTTGAAGCCCCTGTAGTGAGCACATTTTGTTGTGTTTGGCTCCTGAGGACAACATCCAGGAGGACACAGCAGGAAATCTTTATAACAAAAGATTTGAGGTTTGAAGCTAGCCTTGGGTTAGACTTCAGGGCAAAATTAAGGGCACATACCTTAATTACCTGGTTTACAAGATGAGGAATTCCTTTTGGCAAAAAGGAAAGGAAAAGGCTTGAAGAATATCAAAGCCAACGCAAATGTGGATAAACTTGTCTTTATTAGGAGAGTTGTTTTACTTAAATAGTAGATAAGGGCTGATGATCACTCATTAGATAGACAGAGTGACAGAGGGGGTCATTTTGGGGTGAGGTCATACAAGGATCAGACAAGGGCAAGTATGGTATTCTGGAATGTGTGGAGATTGGATCAGAACCATCTAGGGAAGGCAAGGAATTTCCAAAGTTGAAAGCAAACCCAACCAAATTTTAACACATATCACTATTTGAAGGTCATATCAAAATAGCATTAATGGCATGATTTACAACAACAGGGGACCACCAAAAAATTGGCAGTAAAGTTAAATAGGGAAAATGGTACAATATCAATCAAGGGGACTAGAAGATCAAGATACTCTAACATGTGTTTGTAACTGCCTTTATTTCCAATCTATCAGGTATAGTAAGCTATCTAGAAACAAGTTTCTAGAACAAAAATGTGAGAAGTTTTAAGGGAGTTTAGGAGGGGTCATGGGGGCTTCTACAATACCTGATTGGCTGGCAAGAATATTTTCTACAGTTTGGGAGCCTACTATTGAATTCAAGTTAATGACATCATAATTTGATATTTTTGACAATCAGCAGGTTGAGCACAACCATCTCCAATTATGTATAGTGTGTGATTTTCTTAGCATAATAAATCTTCAAGAAGTTGGGCAAGTTCATCTTTTCCAAGAGTATCTGACCCTCCCCTGCTTTAACCCATTTTTAGCAATGTCACAACATTTAAATTATCTAGTGTGATTAATGGTTTGGTAGATCTTTGTCTTTGGTATCTGGTTTTGCGCAGATGTGCTATTCCTATCATTTGGTGCTCTACTGTAACAGAAATGGTCCTTTGAGTGGCTGTCATTCTATCAGGGAACACATTAGACTGTTTGGAAAGGCCATTGCCAAAGACATTGAGTTTTGCCTTAATTACTCCAAATTTGAGGCCAAACTCATGTCCAATGGTGGCAATCAAGACATCAGACATCACACTTTAACCACCTTGCTAGAGATCAAACAGGCCATCACCATTCAGGAATAAATTAATAACTTCTTGAAGTTGAAAACCTGCACCCAGTTAGACAACAAAATTTCATCTATAATCTTCCAAATAGGAGTGAATGCTTACTTCAGAGACTTATTGAAGTACTACCTATCACACTGAGTGTAGAAGAACTGCTACCCCTATGCAAGGGCCTGAGTTTGAATCACAAGATCCCCAACTCTTCCCCTACCTGCGCAGGCAGATCTGCAACACCAAGCCAACCAGGAATGCCCCTGAGGAACCATAATACCATTATTGAGATAGGTTATGTTTCTAATGCCATAAGGAGGTCATCTTACCAGAGGTGTGCCCTAAGGAGAATACCTCCTTTGCATCCTTGGCGCAAATAAATACCTCTTCCCAATCTTAAAAAATCATCCAATTGACGGCGCTGAGTGGTTTGGTGCATTGGTGATTTGACTCATAACAAGTCAAATCACCAATCATCAAGCCAGCCAATCAGATTGCGCCCAGTCAACCCCCCAATTTTGGGTGGTTGACAGGGGCCCTAAAATCCGATTTTAATAAAAAATTGGATGAAAACTAATTCTTGCATTTAAAAAAACATGTTTTACTAAGGATCAGGTTTAAACCTGGGCCTTTTTTATCAACTTTTTCTGCTGTATTATTAATAAAAAACATTAAAATTATTACCTCCTATATGTAATTTTTATTTTGAATCTAATGAAGGTAAGTACAGATATATATTTACTAATAAATTTTTTAGATATTAAGATGTCTAACTTCAAAAGCATAATAACTATCTTTTAATAATCCTTTTTAACTTAACTTTCAGTTTTATTACAATAGTTGATAAAGATACTCACTACTTATTAAAATAAAGAGATGTAATCATTTAATTTAAATAAGTAACAACAAGACTAGTATATATACTAAGTTGAATTAAAGTCATTTGGTATATTATAAAGTGTTAACCTTTTATAGTTATAGTATAATATTTATAATATTACAATCACATAACATAACAATATTTTTTAGACCTGTATTTTTTATTCTCAAATATATATATGTAGCAAATTCTTAAATAAATATAGATTTTCTTTTACCAAGTATCTATATTTTATAATCCACATAATTTTGCTATCAACTTTGTCTATCTCAATATGAGCCTTTTTTTCAATTGAAGCACTATTTACTTTAATTAATATTAACTTGCACTGGTGTTTTTATAATTTTTTGTAAAGCATATAAGACAAGCTAAGATAAAAATTTGGAAATGTTATCTTTATTGAAATAAAAGGATATCTTTGTAATAGGTAAAGGGTACCCACTTCAATTCAGACAATATTTTTTTCTGGGAACCAGAATATAACATTATGTAATTATTTATGATATTTTATAGTTTAAATTTATTAAAATTAAATCATAAATGATGGCATAATGGTATATTCTGGTTTAGAAAAAATACTGTCTCAATTAAAGTGTTTACTACTGAAAGAATACTACATAGTATTTAGTAATTCTAACTTTTTTGAAAAGAAAAGATCACTCTGAAAAATTATAGGGCTGTTTTCAATAAAATATATGGATTAAATCCAGAGCCAAATTATACTTGGATATTTAAGTTGCTTACTGTGAAATGGTTTTTTTCCAAAGTAGAAATTGAAGATGACATAATAAGAATTAGCTCAAAAATTTATAAAAAAAGAGATATTTACTTTATGCTCACATAATAAAAGTGACTTTTTTAAACAAAGACACATTTTAACTTCATATTTTTAATATTTATACTAAACTAGTTTTTTGTGGACCTTTTTTTCAGAGAGATGGTTCTAAGCAAAATCAACTCAGCTTTTAATTCAAAAAAGTAGACTCAAATTTATTGTTAATCAATATAAATTCATTAGTTTTTTTAAAAAAAATCTGAGTTGATTTTGCTTAGAACCATCTCTCTGAAAAAAAGGTCCACAAAAAACTAGTTTAGTATAAATAAAAAAATGAAGTTTAAATGTGTATTGTATATTATAAAAAATATTTTTTATATAATTTTATTTATTTTAACGATAATAAATTTTTTGATTTACTATTAATTAAAATATAAATTAAAATAAAGTATAAAAAATAAAGCTTTAATTTAACTTTGATTCCAAGGGACATCAACAGATAGTACTGAGTTGGGTGGAAACTCCTTGGCAATATCTACTAGAAGAGAGTATAAAGGAGTATCATGGGTGACTTGGGATCTCCAGGCATAGCAAGCTATATAGGTAGAAACATCTGTCTTCATACCATTTGTTGCTTTTTGCTTCTTTTTGAGCTGAGACCAATAACTCTCAATCTTTTGTGTATGGGCTTCTGTTTCAGGGCACACAAAATGCATCTTGTGATTAACCCAGTCATGCTTGTAGTCAAACCCAGGAAGAGATGTGATGCCCCTATAAGATGCCCATCCATCAGAGATTATTTTAGTTCCTGGAGCAATATATTGTTTGATAAGCCCCAGAAGAGTATCTGCTGTTCTGTCCAACAGGCACAGAAAAAGACTTCATTGAATCACGCTCTATACCTCCAAAGACCCAATTATCAGGCTTATATCTACCACGGTGATATTTTCTCTTTGATAGCAGAGTCTCATCAATTTCTACTACTTTTCTGGGTCCTCCAAGCTTAGATGAAGAGTGGGCAGAGACCAAAGAACACAATTCTGCAAAATAACCTCTCCAGTCAGTACAAGTACTTAGACTGATCTCCAACTCTTTCACCAAAAACTTAGTAGAATCATTATTACCTGCTATATAATATAACAGGTGAATAATCTTCCAAAATTCTAGCGTGCTACCCCGGAGCCAGCAGCTTATACAAACAGACTGCTGAGTGTTGCAGGCACTGGTCAAGCATTGCCAAAAGACATTGGTTTTTCTGGCTTCTTTTAAAACCATACTCTGACCACATTGACATTTCATGGTATTAGAGATAACACCATGAATCTTGAGAAACTTCACACAGTCTAGGGCAGTCTGACAGTGCCTGTCAATCTTTCTGAGTGTTTTGTTGGCCTTTTCAAAATCCTTAAGCTGCTCTGGGGTTATCAATAGCTAATCACAACTCAAGCTCATTGTTATATATCCTAGATCTGATTTTCAGATCTTGTAATACTCTATTAAAAAATCCAAAAAATACATTTTTGGTTTGGATTTTATTGTAAATAATCCAAATAAGCCAATAACTGTTCTATTAATAATTATGATTAATTCAGAACACTCTTGAGATTAAATCCAATTCAGATGAAGGAAAGTTGATTCAATCATAACAATTTGTAATTCAATTCAATCAAAGTAGGGTTGTTTGAATTCAGAGCTCATCTTTAATACAATTTAATTAATATAATATTAATTTAATTTAAAACTTTCTTTCAATCCAATTTATATAACATTGATTAATATTTTTGGTTACTCTTTCATTCAAATACAATTCAATTAAAATGAGCTGGTTTGATCTTACACAATATGTGGATCAAATCAAAGCTAAATTTTTGATTTCAATTTATTATAGGTATATAGTCTCATTGAAATCATCTTTTAAATATTCTTCATAAACTGATAGAATCTAATATAATCCAAAGAACCAGATTTAATACTCATGAAGATTTTTTGTGAATCAGTTTACTCACCAAGTATTTTAAGTCTACCACAGATTATCTTTACAATGTACTAAATTCAAAAATAAAGTGCAGTAAATTAAAAGGTTTCTTTATTTGTATTATTTAAAATAAATGATTACATCTCTTTATTTTAATAAGTAGTGAGTATCTTTATCAACTATAGTAATAAAACTGAAAGTTAAGTTAAAAAGGATTATTAAAAGATAGTTATTATGCTTTTGAAGTTAGACATCTTAATATCTAAAAAAATTTATTAGTAAATATATATCTGTACTTACCTCCATTAGATTCAAAATAAAAATTACATATATGAGGTAATAATTTTAATGTTTTTTATTAATAATACAGCAGAAAAAGTTGATAAAAAAGGCCCAGGTTTAAACCTGAGCCTTAGTAAAACATGTTTTTTTAAATGCAAGAATTAGTTTTAATCCAATTTTTTTATTAAAATCGGATTTCAGGGCCCCTGTCAACCACCCAAAATTGGGGGGTTGACTGGGCGCAATCTGATTGGATGGCTTGATGATTGGTGATTAGACTTGTTATGAGTTGAATCACCAATGCATCAAACCACTCAGCGCCCAATTGACCATAGACATACTAGGAAACAAGAAAAAAATAGAGGCCTTTATTGATACTAAATCCAAAAAAGCTTCATTGACTCAAGTCTGGCAAAGAAACCAGGCTTGACGGCTTCTAAGAACAGCCTAAAAATGACCATGTGAAATAGCTCTTAAGACAATGGCTAAAATGTGAACAAGAACTCCCCTTGAGAGTTGGACAGAACATGTATCTGTTGCCCCTGATTCTCTTGCCAGGATTACCTCATCCCTAATAATGGGTGACTCCTGGTCCAACAGACAAGGCCTGATATTGAACTATCATAAGTATACCACCACATTGAAACATCCTAAGTCACATGACAATGTCCACTTCTAAATAAACTACAACCAAGTGACCACAAACAGCCTCTTAACCATAAGAATGGAGACTGGCATGAGAATACTACCTAAATCATTAAAGAAATGAGACCAAATGTTCAGCAAAGAAGAAGCCACCAAACTGCCCAGCCATTTTGATCTATGACCACAAAATAGACCTGTTAACAGGGACCCAACCCCATCATGGACCTAATTATAGTTGCAATCAATGCAAGAAAACGACCTTGAAAGCATATCTTGAATATGTGACAAATAAGAGGCTTTATCTGAGTGTCAAGACCCCCTGCTTGTTGCCCATGCTGTTTTTAGGAAAAAAATATGGGGGGATGTACTTGTGCGTAAACCACCAGAAGCTGAATAGCATTAGGGTGAAGAGCCTGTATATCATCCTCAATGCTGATAACCTTTGTGATGTTCTAACTGGATCTCAGGTGTACTAAAAAATTGACCTTAGAGACACTTTTAAACAGATACAAATCAAGGAAGGCAGCAAATACAATACAGCTTTCTAACCCAGAATTTGTCTATACAAGTACCTGGTGATGCCATTTGGCCTGTGCAACGCCCCCAGTTCTTTCCAAAGGATAACAAGCAGTGTGTAGAAAAATACATCAACCAGTTTGATATAGCATACCTATATGAAATCTTCATCTATAGCAAGAACCACATAGTCCAGCTCCAACACCTGGACTTTATACCAATAAATTTATCACATGCTAAACTATAAAACAAGCTTAAAAAGTGTGAATTCTTCTAACATTTTTTAATTTATAATCTTTCACTGTAAGTTCATCTAAAACAGAGTCAATTTATTGGGCTATGTAGTCAAGGCTGGGGATTTGCAATGGCTCAAGAAAAAGTAGACACTATGATAGTCTGACAGTGTGACCCACACCCAAATGCAGGAAATAGTTCAGAATCTTTTTGGGCTTGGCAAATCACTACCAGGATTTCAACCAGTTTTTTTCTATGATTACTCTCCCTCTTATTACACTATACTCTGACAAGGTTATGTTTTTGGACCCTGGAAGGCATAACAGCCTTTGAGACTTTGAAGTTTGTATTCAATACTTACCCTGTCCTGTTCATGCCTAAACTCTCCAAGAATTTCTCTAGGAAAAAGATGTCTCAGACTTTGCGGTGGTGGGGTGCTTCTTCATGAAGAAGGGAATGATAAGCTACACCCAGTAGTATATTACTCTAAGAAGATGATGTCTGCCAAAGGAAAGTATCTTAACTACAACAAAAAAATAAGCGTCATCATGAATACTCTAAAATATTGGTGTAGATACCTATGCAGATCTGAATTTCTCATAAAGGTCTACACAAATAAATTAAACTTGGTCTGATTCTTCAAGCCTAAAAAATGAACCACATACAAGTATATGGGCCTTAAAAATAGCAGAATACACTCTGAAAATTGACTACAAACCAGAAAGGACAATATAATGATCCACATGCAGAGAAGTTTTGCAGGTGGATCTAATGTTGATCAAGTAAAGAATGGTGGCCTGAGAAAGGTAAATGTTTGTGGTTTTGTTTGTTTAGCCAGCTGTGGTGGCTGGGTTTTTATCAAATGAGGTGGTTGAGGTTTTTTATGGTTTTATTAAGGTGGCCGCTTTCTAGTGCTTTGGAAGGATGGAGAAGCTGTGTGCTATGGGAGGGTTATACAAATGAGTATGATCATCCTATGGCTATCTGGGGTAAGAATACAGTCAGAGTAGATTTTTCTGTGATAGGGGTAAATTTTATCTTTATATGACTTACAGGTAGTTTTAAGGAGGCCTTAAAGTTCCTAGAAAATATTATAACTGTTCTATTTTAGCAGAATTAAAAGGGGGAAATATCCTGGAAACTAGATAATGTTCTTTATTGGGAGATACATATTATATAGTCATTGTGAATTGTGGATAACAGGAACATTATTGTGTTTATCAATTGGTGGAATGGTGAAAAGGGTGGCCTGATCCTTTTAATGAGTCAAGTATCAAAACAAGGTATCTACTGTGAGGGAACAGCTTTTGTTCATGTTGTTGGATTTGGAAATTTGAGCCAACTTCCTAGTTTGGCTTTGAGTCACTTGGCAGTTGGGTTGCAGGTCACAAACCCACTTAATTGAAACCTTGCTGGCAGGTCAATCCTTTTGTTTTGACAGAAAGCATATATTCCCAAAACATCATTGGGCTATCTTTCTAGCAAAAATCTGCATAACTTAATGATTTGAATGTTTCTGGGAAGTAAAGTAGGTTATTTTACGTTTGATGCCCAATTTAACCATTTGGGTGAGTAAAAAATGTGGTAAGACATGAATAATTCTGCTACTGATAACCTAAAGTGTAAGTTACTTATGGGGGTCAAGTCTAAGTTGATTTGCTTGTGGAGACTGATTACATGAGTCTGATTTGTTGACTAATGGGAATTACCAAAAGAAAGTCAGATGGGAGTCATCAATAAGGGCTTAATAAGATGTTTGATAGTTATGTGGATTGCTATGCAGAGAGAAGAAGTTTGGAACAGTTTGGGGAAACGTTCAACCTTTTTCTGAAGTGTTTGATAAGAGAAGAAACAGAGCAAAGAAGTTTGAAGAAATGCTCCAATGTTTTGACAATTCAATTTAAAGAGGTAGCAGAAGTTATAATATTTGCCTTGGTTTTATTTCAGTAGTAAAATCAAGGAGGAATGTTGAGAAAAATTCAGGTAAGGGTTTTTTTATTGATTTCCTAGGATATATAAAGATATTTTGCTATGAGAGCAGGATAAAAAGCCGTTTTGGTGGAATCTTTTCCTTGTGTCATGTTATACTTCTGGGAAGTATAATAAACGGAAAAGGGGAAGATTTAAGAAGAGAACAATACCTTATTGGATATGAATATTGGCAAATATATAGTATCATGACAAGCCACATGCTGTCCATGTACATCATGGAGGTCTTGGGGCTTATCTAAGTAATGTTCTCCTTGGGTCACATGGTTTAATCAAGTTGTTTTCTATTTAGGATCTGAATTGGATGAAACCCATCATAGATGTCTTGACTGATAATGGTGCAACCAGTTTACTGGCTGGCTGTGAGCCATTTAGTGAACCATTTGGTGATCTACTTGGGGTGTTAATTCCCTAAGAGGGAGTAATCAAATATATTGCAACATCTCCCCCTGGGGTGCTGGAAGGCAAAGCCTTGGAAATTTTCTTGAGAGTGTCAGGATTCAGGATTGGTATTGATCCAGTTTTGTGTTGGAGACAGGAATTCAGGAGTTACAGTGTACTGTTTTTGCTTTGCACAGGCAGAGTTGGTCATGGTGTATGTGCTTGAGCTCTGTACAAATGTCTTTCCATTAATGAGATAGGTGTTGTTTGGTTTGATTTGCATGACAATTCCTGGCCCTAGTAACCCTGGGTCCTATTTGTGTACATTGTAATTAAAAAACCAACTCTAACCCTGAATTTGCTTTTTTTCTGCTGTAAGGGTATTTTTTCCCTCTCAACTATTTACCCCTTTTCCTCTTGGTTCTTCCTGGAGTGCTGTACATGTCACACTAAGTTCCATAATGCCAGGGATCATTTGGCCAAGTAAGAAAGCTTTGAAAGCTGGAAACCCTTTAAAAAACTGATTGATTAAATGGACTTGTGTCAAAGATCTGGATGTACAAGTATTCTGGCTACCACCAAACAACTCAACATCCAGTCATTGCCTGATTTGGTTCCCTTCTAATATACTGTTTGACATACCAGGTGTGTTGCTGGGTGTCACTCCCTAGTAGTGCCTTATTTGGGATACCTTCTTATTTGGACAAATATAAGGGGAACTGCTGCCCTTTTTTGTTATTATCAGCAGAAGGTAACCCTCCAAACTACATAGTGTTGTCTCCAATTACAGGCCAATTGACGCACCTGCGGCTAGTTGCAGATGCGTCAGAAAGCAACCCATTGGAAAGGGTTTTCCTATGGCAATTAGTTACCAATTGGAGAATCTGCAGCTAGCCGCAGATGCATCTTTGGCAACCCATCAAAAGAGATTTACATATGACAATTAAGGACCCATTGACGCATTTGCGGCTAGCTGCAGATGCATTGATTATCAACCCATCACTTGTGCCCACTATGTAAATTGGTATAGTGATCTTCCACCCCTATTTTTGCCAAAATGGGAACCCTGAAAGAGAGTAGCCTGAAACCTTATTCTACCCTCTATTCCCCAGAGACGGCCCTACTATGTGCTGCAACCACCTGACCTCAGATCACATGCCCAAATGTTCATTTCTTGCCCAATCCAACCCATTTCCTTCTGAATATTCCTCAGTATGTTTCAGTCCTCTAAGAATAAGCTCATTGCCTGAAAGTCTAGACCCTAGTCAGCATGACTCACCCTTTCTTTTCCCTCCTCCTCATCAAGTATAAAAAGACCCCCTAGGGTCCCTAATAAACAAGAAATTATACACTTACACAACAATAGACTTACACATCTTAGACTACTTGCAGAGCCCAAAAATAGAGGTTCTGTTGAGTAAGAAGAATATAGTCATGTTGTGTATCCAGTTGCTCAGCTACTCCCCAACCATCCCTCCAACCCTTGAGCACCACACCAGGAATAGCAACCAAGCAATATCACATGACTGTCCAAGTATCCAGTGGCTCAAACACATTCCGCACATGACCAACCCCTAGGTTTGATCCAACTAAATCTCCGCCACAGCCAATTCTATATAAGTCTAAAGTATTATCCAATGAAATATACTTTTCTTCTTTCTTAATTTCATATATGAAGCTTCCCCAAAAGGCGCTCCTTATCACTGGTAGCAGCTACAGTTTTTTGACCACACCCATGAAAGAGAAAATGACTGACCTTAACCTGCCCACCTAAGCTCACATACTCAACCAGGCCACATCCAAGGAGACCAGGAAAACTTACTTCTGCGCCCACAACAATGACAAAGATATACCTAGTGGATGCACCATATTCAAAAGTCTGGTTATGCCCAAAGCATGCACCAAGATAATTAAATACAGTCACTCTCTTCAACCACAAACAAACACACAACCATCTATCACAGGTGAAGTTACCAAAACCAAGTACATTGTTATCAACAATTTCTTTGGTAAAACAAAGAAAACATCATCAACTGAAAAGACCACTCAGCCGCAAAACTCTGTGCCAGCTGCATCCCCAAAAAAGTGGGTCCAGCAAGCCAGCAAGTGCCTTTATAAGGCTGCAGCTGACTGGTTTGCCACCTGGGTTGGCTCACAAACTGACAACCAGCTTGACAACTGGAAAGAGTTCAAAGCAGAAATCATACAAAATTACTGTGTCACTGAATCCCTCCAAGACATCACAATCCAGCTCAGCAATCTTCCTCAGAAAACCACTATCACAACCTACTCCAATGAGTTTGAGGAAATACACTGCAAAATCCAAAAACTAGCGCAAGCTGACAACATACAAACCAGAGCCTCATTCATCAATAAAATGAAACCCTCTGTTGCTGCCCTCATTTTCCCATAGGCTAATACCTCCATGCAGGCGCTCATTACAGAAGCCAAGCGCACAGAAAAACATGCAAACATGGAATATGCTGCATACAACAGCTACCGCTCCTCAAACAACAATGGCAGAGAAAAATCCAATGGCAACAAACATTAAAAGACTAATCATAGCAACAGAAAATCAAATTGTAACAATGGCAATTGCAGCCAAAGCGCACTCCGCTCCTGTCCCAAGAAAGAGGACACCACTGAAGTAAACAATGCTGAAATAGCAACCTGCTATGAATCTGAACCCACATTCTCTGACCTCAAAGGTCTCAAAACAGAGGAACAGGGAAAAGAAGAAGGGGAACAGGCTTTAGTGCCCCTTTTCCCCCCAACTTGACAAGAAACTGTACCAAGGCACAAACTTTGCTGCTTGCATCCCATGTGTCCCGCAATCCTCAATTTTTATGAACTTAAAAATCAAAATTCGCTCAAACTTCTTGTCTACCCATGCACTTAATTCAGATACACATAAAATTTTATTTGACTCTGGTGCACAATATACTATGGTTAGCAAACCATTTGTAACCAAATACAAAATACCAGTTGTCAAATCCAACTTCAAATATGCCAGAATGGCAGACAAATCAAAAGTTCTAATCAAAGGCAAAACAACTCCCTTCAATAATTGACCTCCTAGGCATACAAACATCCATCAAAGGAATTGTGATGAACAAAAAAACTACAACATTGTAGAAGACATGGACTGGTTCACCCAAGTAAACACCAGCATATGTTGGAAGACAAAAACCATGACCATCAACCGCAACAGAGTCAATTTTAATATCCTCAAAGAACCCAACAACTTCATCTTAAGAGACACAGTATTTGTCCAGGTCATAAACCAAGACAACTCTTAACATCTAACCAAAGACAGTTCCCTCCACATAATGAGATACACCAAATTCAATAATATGCTAACAACCAAGATTTAATGCCCAGATTTTGTGGCACTCCAAAACAAATTTGGCCATGTATTCAAGGAAGAACTCACAGAGTCATCACCCAAACAAGAGGTTAAACTTGGTATCAACCTATGCAAAGCCATGCCTAAACCTTCACCCCTCTACAGACTCTCTTCTATGGAGACCAAAACCCTCAAAACCCATATTGAGGACAATCTAGCAAAATGATTCATTTGTCTGTCTGAATCCCTGTAGGGCAGCAGTGTTCTTTTAAAAGAAAAAGGAAGGCACCCTCTGTCTAGTAACTGACTACAGAGCACTAAATGCAAGCACAGTAAAGAATTAATATCCCCTACCACTCATAGAGGATTTGTTTGCAAGACTCTCAGGAGCCAAACTTTTTCTCCAAAATTGGCCTCATCTTAGGTTACAACCAGGTCAAAGTAAAGGAAAAAGACATACCAAAAACTGTGTTCCGTGCCTAATTTGGATTGTTTGAATGTAGGGTAATGAACTTTGGAATGAACAATGCTTCTGCAATGTTTGTCACCATGATAAACCAAGCACTGAACGGTCTTTTTAATACATTATGCTACCTCAAATATCATCATATTCTCATAAAAAAAAAGAGGAACACCTCACACATGTCTGAAAGACATCCAATTGACTTGTAAAGCACAAACTTTATGCAAAACCAAGTAAGTGCTAATTTATGGAAAAGGGACTCCTGTTCTTGGGACACATTGTCTCTGAAAGTGGCATCAAAGCAGATTCAGATAAAATAAAAGCCATAAATAACATGCAACACCCCACCTCTGTTAAACAAGTTAGATGCTTTATTGGAATGGTAGCTTACCAATGAAATACATCAAAGTCTGCGGAAAACTCACCACACCAATTGCTGACCTAACCAAGGGTAATATCAAAAAGAAATTTATCTGGGCTCCAGAATGCAACAAAAATTTCCAAATATTAAAACAAGCTTTGATTAAAGCACCAATTGTACAATACCCTAATAAAAACAGGTGCTACAAGCTCAAGTTAGATACCAGTAACACTACCATTGGTGCAGTCCTACGCATCTGCCAGCCAGGGCAGCAAGTCTTCCTGCCAGTATGTTATGAAAGCAGAAAACTGACCAACACTGAGAAGAGGTATCCAAAACATGATAAGGAATTGCTAGCAATATATCACACATGCAAGAAATGAAGATGTTTTTAGAAGGACATTTAAACGTCAGAGTACTTTCTGATCATAAATCCCTAATCTATTTCAAAACTCAGAACGCACTTGCACGGCAACAAGACAAATGGATGTCCTTGCTGGAACAGCTTAACCTGGACATCCAATAAAAAAATGGAGCAGAGCTGGTCACAGCTGATGCTCTCTCTAGACTATGCCAGGCTAGAGAGGATCACCCAGACCACCTGGACCCTGACTGGCCAAACCTGTACAACACTGAGTATAAAGCCAAAGGGAAAGACCACTCAACACATCAACTGACCCATAATACATTAGTAAGGAACAAAAAGTATTTCCATGTATCAAATGGCATGGTATAACAAATCATTAATGACAAACATGTCCCGTACATCCCACTTACACAAAGAGCTGACACCATATTAAGACATCACTGCCTACTAGGACATACAAAGGCTAACAACCTACACCTCACACTAAAAGAGATAGTATGGTGGCCCAACCTCAAACAGAATATAGTTGATGTTCTGAAAAAGTGCACAGTGTGCAAGAAATACACCAGCACAAAGGCCTATGAGCCAACAGTTAACCCAGTACCTGACCCTGAACCATTCAAAAGTTTGGGGACTGGACGTAGTGAGCCCCTTCCCAGAAACCAAGACAAACTTATGTTTCCTAATTGTAGCCATTGACTTTGCTACACGCTGGCCCATCTGCTGGGCAGAAAAGGATCACAAAGCAGAAACAATAAACCAATTAATTAATAAAACAATCATAGCTGACTACAGTACTCCAGACTACATCATAACTGATGAAGCAACAGAGTTATCAGACATGTAGTAAACAAAAACCAAAAAGCAAAGAACATCAAACATTCCACAACCTTGCCCTACAGGCTACAGTCCAACAGCAGAGTTGAACGCCTAAACAACAGCCTTATCAGAACCCTCAAGAAAATAATGGATGGCAAAGCCAAAGACACATGGCCACTATATGTGAAACATGCATTACTAGTATCCTAGGTCTGCACCAAAAAAGGGACAGGCTACTCACCAGTTAAATTAACATACAGATACAAATCATTGATAGTTACCTGCAACAACCAACCATACGTAAAAATCCCCCAGGAAAACCTCCCACAGTAAAACAAGTACCAACTCTACAACATATCTGCCCCAAAGCTAAAATAACAGAAACAAAAAACCCAAAACACAAAAGGTAACCTCTATAGAGGAACCACTCCCCATAAACTCCCCCGTCTGGGTCCTAGCTGGAAACAGAAAGAAACTAGACTCAGTACACAGAGGATCAGGAAGAATCATCAAGTACAGACCAGATCACAACACCTATCTAGTGAAATTATAAGGTGCCAAAAACACTGTTGTCAAGAAATACCACAGAACCTGTCTCTGCCTTAGAAAAGGAGAACACTCAATCAGACTGGTACCAACTAACTAACAACTCCAGGAACATCAGGAGGCAGTTGTTAAGACAAAACCCCCCTCCTGATGTACCAGAGTAACCCCTTAAGGGGGGTGTTGAGGAGCTGGATGTACAAGTATTTGGCTACCACCAACCTACTCAACATCCAGCCATTGCCCAATTTTGTGCCCTTCCAATATACTGTTTGACATACCAGAAATGGCAACAAATTAATATCACATGACTGTCCAAGTATCCAGCAACTCAAATTCCATTCTGCAAATGATCAACCCCTAGGTTTGATCCAACTAAATCTCCCCCACAGCTAATTCTATATAAGTCTAAAGTATTATCCAATAAAATATACTTCTCTTCTTTCTTAATTCCATATCTGAAGCTTCCCCAAAAGGCGCTCCTTATCACTTGAATCAAATGGTTGATTAAAAATGATTCACAGCTGCTCCAGTTTGTTGGTCATATCCAATCCCCCCTGTAAGTTGACATTGATAAATTGACATAATTTAAAGGTCTCTAGATATGAACTTATTCATCAGCATGGTCATCAAAAATTGGTCACTAAAGGGTTCTTTGCAACCTGGATAGATACTCACTAGACAATGTGGAAGAAATAGAAGCTCAGGATCCAGGCGGTATTTCTTAGACAATTTTTGATATATATTGAATAATTTTCACTGTTTCAACTCTTAAGAGTTGAGTTTGCCCAAAATTTACTCAATAAAAATCACATATTCCCTGGTCTAACTTTAATTTTGAAAATGCATTCTGTAGTTGGATTGTTACGCTACATCCCCTACAATTTAATCCTTAGCCGGATTATTATAGGAAGATGGGGCCTGCCGTTGGTACTTTGTTGTTGTCACCACCAAATTTTAATTCAATGTCTATCAATCTTGGATTTGCTCCTACTCCTGTCAAAGCTGAAATTCATGTGCTATATCAATGTCCTTAATTTTATGTTGAAGACACTCTGATTCTCTCTCAGGCCATTTATACAGGGCTTTTTTGGTTGGGGTTAATTTTTTTACTTAACCCTAGTATCTCATTTGGAAGTTTCACAAAACAGTATTTGAAGCTGTGTTGGTGGTTAATCAATTACCTTCATGCGGATTTGTGTGGTAATTTACCACCATTTAGATACAGCTTCTCACTATCTTGTGATTTCTGTCACATTACTCAACTCTTCTACATCTGAGTTTTTGGAAGCAGTTTGTCATAAATTTGTGTTTATTTTCTCATTCTCTGTTGAGATATCTGCATTTACCATGTTTATTTGTATCAGTTCTTTTCTGAGTTTTCAGTTTGGAATTTTCCTTAATTTGTGGTTTCCATCTCCAGTTACAGTTGTTGAGACTGGATCTTCTGTTTACTATTTCTACTGTGCCATGTCATTTTGGCGTCTGGATTATTTTCCTGCTCCACCCACTGATAAATTTTGCGTGAATTTTTGTCAGCCTTATCACTCTAATCCAGCTCTAGCCCTAGTCACAAATTGCAAGTTTATTGTGTGATGAAAACGGTTTCAGAGGATGCTTGTGAATGGTTGTTATCTGTGGTGGAGCGCAATCCACATGTTTTAAATTAAAGTGCATTTTTGTACCCTTTGTTAAAAAAAATTGTGTATCTATTGAGGAGCTCAAAGTTTATTGTAAGTTGTACGCCTTCTAACATGGTACTACTCCACTCTCAATATTCCTTCCTCAGTTTCTTGCCTACTGCTTTACAATTGATGTTCCCAAGGTGAATAAAATCTCAGTGTTATAATTAGCAGTTGACCAGACTGCCCAGGATCTGGCAGTTTGGGATTCCCTGTTAGCCATAACTGAGGCCCTGGTAAGCCAAATTCTTTCTCTGGTCTCAAATCTGTTGACTTCTAAACAAGGTGTTATGAAAATTGAAGCCAAACCTGCTGTTTTCTCCTGGTTTTCTGGTAATTGTTCTATGGTGGCTTTGTCTATTCAGAGTTGTGATTGCTCCCCTCACGTTTCTTCTCAGTTGCAATTGGCTATCTTGAAAAAACCTGCCAAGGTAGACAAAATGCCAGTGGTGGCATCCACTGAGATTTTGTTGGTTATGCTCCAACACGTTGTGCCCGCAAAGTCTTTGGTAGTTGAGTCCAAGGAGTTACCTCTTGTTCCTATTTATTGCAATTCTCATGTTCTTCCCAAAGCAGCTCAAAAAATTGGTTGAGTGTTGTTTTAAAAAGAGTCCTGCCTCCTTAGCCTCAGTTTGGGCCACCAAAGAGAAGTAAGACCCTTCTGAGGTTGCTTAATTAACAGCATATAAATCTACTTCTGGTTGTTTTTTGTTTTATGGTAGCATCAATAGTGATCAAACTATCTTCCAGTCTTCAATTCTGTTGGATACTGGCGCTTCTGAAAATTTCATGAGTGTATAGACTGAAGATCTGTTGCAGTTGAAGTACCATCTTAATATGCTGGTCAGAGGAGGAAATTGCCAAATGTTTCCCTCTTTCCAGCTTAAGAAGCCAGTGACATTTGTAGTTGCAGGTTGATCTTTTACTGCAAGGTTTTCCATATAATCTACTCTTATGTATCCTAATATCTTAGGAGTGGGCTGATGGCAGGCCATAACGTATCAACCCTGCTAAAAAAATGAGCTACAAGTGGACCACTTTTCAGGCACAACCATTCATACTCTGTTGTTGAATATGTCAGAATTAGAGCTGTCTTCCCAGACAATCCAGTTGGTTCCTGTCTCTACACCTGTGAGTTCAATTTGCCAGCGTGCCTTCAACCCTGGTCCACAGCATTTGACGCCACTAGGGACAAGGTCCTTCCCAAGCACACTCAGTTCAACTTTGACTTTAAGGTTACCATTGATCTGATTTGTATTGTGTCTCCCATTTACCCTTTGGCCTTAAAGGAGGATGCATGCTTAGAAGAGTGGACTAGTGACATGTTGGCCAAGGGATACATCTTAAAGAAGGCTTTTTCAATTTGCTCTTTGTTGTTGTTTGTTTGAAATCTGATGGGTCTCTTTATCCTTGTGTTGATTACAGAAATTTGAACAACATTACAATTCCTAATCCCTACTTTTATCTCTTGAGGCACAAATTTCTTGGTGCATCAAGAAGGCAAAGGTATTCTAAAAACTTGATCTGTTGAATGAATTCAACCAAATCAGGATTGCAGAATGAATGAAATAGTTAACAGCATTCAGAACTAAGAAGGGTTTTTTTAATTACGTGTTATGCCTTTTAGATTGAAGAAGGCCCCAGCTTGCTTTCAGCACTTAATTGATTCAATCTTGGGGGACCTCCTAGGTGTATGTGCCATTGTGTACATGGACAACATTTTGGTGTTCTCTCCAGATGAAGAGTCACACAATGCCCACCTGTCAGCGGTTGTAGAGCGCATCCTCCAGACTAATCTGATCATCAAACAGAGTAAGTGTCAATTCTTTAAACGTAAGGTTACCTTCCTGGGTAATATTATCTTTGAGGATGGCCACACTATTGCCCCTGATAAGGAAGCAGCAGTTGGAGAGTATGCTACGCCTGTGACAATATCCTAAATTTGTAGTTTCTTGGGTACTTGTATGTTCTTAAATAAATTTACTCCTCACTTGTCAGAAGTGACTGCCCACTTGTATTCAGCAAGCGGGAAGACAACTTTGGTCTGAACGCCTGAGTGCGCAAACATGTTTGCAGCAGAAAAGCTCTTTTATTGTCTTCATCTGTGTTGAGATATGTGGATCCTAAGCTTCCTTTTGTGGTTTCCACATATGCCTCTAAATATGCTGTGGCTGATGTGTTGCTACAAACTGCTGGCAAGGGTGTTGAGAGACATGTAGGGTATTTCTCCCAAAAGATGGAAGCTAAGGAACACAATTACATGATTTATGACAAGGAGTTTTTGGCAGTTGTGGAATCTTTAAAGCATTGGCATAACCATCTGTGACGGATCCAGGCCTAACCAGTCCATCCTGCCATTATCCTGCCCTTGACTCTTATTGCTGTTACTTTCCTGGGACAAAGCTTCAAGGAGCTTGGCCTCCAGGGAGGGAATTATCTCAGATAACACTTTATTGTCATCTCACCAACAAGCCATGATTTCAACACTTTTTTCCTCTTGTGCTCTCAACGCCTCAATTTCAGATTTGCCATCTCTTTTACTTGTTGTAAGATTTCATCTCATCCTACCAATAAGTTCCAAGCATTCCAAGCATAAATTTGGTTCCCTTGGGCAGGAGTCCCTTCCTTTGCAAAGTAATTGGAATACAGCTCTTTGAATGCAGCCTTTACTTCTACTAAAGATTCTGCAGGAACAGTCTTAGTGACCTCTGGGCTGGTCCAAGCTTCTTCCAATGTACTTGTAGGAACCTCATTTCTTGCAGCAGCAGTTTCCACACAAAGGACCCCAAACTTGGCTCTCTCAAATTTTAACAAAGAAGGCATGATAATTGAAAAATAGGTGATGGGAAAGCGTCAAACCCAACAATGTGAATATATATCATTTATTAATGTTTAACTGTTTTTGCTTATATACCATTTGGGGCATACACAGCTGAAAACCCCTCCGGTTCCTGAATCAACCAATTATTTGTGTCACGTGGTCTATGACATTCAAGTCATCCAACATAGATCTTAACCTAAAAGATCACCAACAATTCTCAACCTATGAGAATTGACCTACAATGGGCAGAAGTCACCTGACTTCATTCAACCCAATGTATCAATTCAGCATGGAGCTTCCCCAGCTCTCAGCGCCAAAAACCTGTGGATTGCACATCCTAAACTCAGCTATCAGTATTTCAACTGGGAACCAGCTGATCAAACCTGAATTCCTAGGCATCCTTGCCTTTATTTAGTTATTTTTGCATTTAATGGTTTTTTGCCTTTAAAACCCATTAAACTACTTCAAAACTCAAACCAGGTGCCACTGCGGCGCCCAGCAAATTCCCCAGGTGGCGCCTGAGAAAATTTGATAGCGGCACATTTCAAATTCATTAGGCAGCGCTTCTAACCCAATAAATTTGCCAATACAGCACTTTCAACCCAAATTCCAGGGGTTTTCCCATAGTTAACCTTAACCAAACTTCTTGACACAATCAAGGCAATTAACTACTATAATTAAATCCTCATTAATTATATTAGCTCATGTTTATAATTAATCTTCCCAATTAACTAACCTGTTTTGAGACGCCTAGTCTCCAAGATTGATTTGGCCAATCTTGCCCTAATTCTTTTAGTTAGCCTAACCTAACTGACCATCCATATTCTGTTCTTTTATTAAACATAGATATCCAGTTTTGAGGAAACTTTACCTCAAGAATCTCAAACAAACCTATCTATATGTAATAAACAGCAAAAAGAGAACATCTTTGTATTTTGGAGCATTTATTCAACTAAATACTCAGCAGTGACTGTAGTACAGTCACAAGCTGACAATGATATGCTGTGTAATATCCCAGATCAGTTGGCAAAGGTTAACCAGATCATTTGCGGTCAATCAGCCTAATTTCACAGAAGTTATCCTCTTAGCCATGATAATCTATAGTCATCAGTGAGCATAAGCGGGTTAATTCCTTTGATTCTGACTCCAAGGCTGGAATCAACTGATTTTTGATCAGGGACGTACTGCTGTAGCTTAGCTTATCACCAACCTCTGCAATTTAGTTCTTGTCAGGATGAAGAATATGTTGTAACTGTGCTGTTTTAGCAGATTTACAAGGGGGAAATATTTGAAAACTAGATAATATTCTTTATTGAGAGATAGGTATTAGATAGTCATTGTGAATCATGGATAACAGGAACATGATTGTGTTAATCAATTGGTGGAATGGTGAAGGGGGTGGCCTGATCCTTGTAATTAGTGAAGCAGAAAAACAAGTTATCCACTGTAGGGGATCAGCTTCTGTTCATGCTGTTGTATTTGGAAATTCAAGTTGACTTCTTAACCTGGCTTTGGGTGACCAGGTAATCAGATCACAGGTCACAATCTTGCTTACTTGGAACCTTTCTGGTGGATTGAGCCTGCTGTTTCGATACCCCCAACTGAAGTTGGCCTCCTCTGGGGGCAGGTTGTGTCAGGGATTCTTTCCCTGACTACCTGAATATTATTGACAGCTTGGGCACAAACATATCCTCAAACCAACACAACCACAATTCCTTACAAGACACTAATTCAAAGATACAACACAACCAACTCAACAATCATCTTGGTTTGTTCAAACCTTTCCGGAACAAGATTCAAACCCAGGACACTATTAATGCATGTATTGTTAGTACAAGATCATCATCAACCTTTGATTTACCTTTTTATTACACCTTGATTCAATTGGTTTTTGCTTTCAAAATGCTTTTCAAATTCAAAAGTGTTAATATTAAGAGTGCAAACATCACTTACCGCTTTGATTCTGATTGGCTGGATTCTGTCACCCGCTCAATTCTCAACCCGCTCTCAATGCTTAAGGTTATGCTCTGTATATGGTAACAACACATCTTTTGATTATACACCACTTAATTATCAATCACTTGCTGGCACATATGAGGCTGATCCTGATCAAACATATGAACTTTAAGAAATAAGGTACTTTAAATCTGGTAAAGTTAAGCCCCAAGTTACAAGCTTCATGTAAATCCTCTCATATCCAAAGAAACTCCTCTCGTATGCCTTCAGCCATGATTTTAAGCCTATTTAAAGGCCCAAACTTATTCAATTCAAATTGTTTCAACAATAAAGACTATCCTATTTTATGATACTTCTACCTTTTCTGACACAACTCCATTTCTGAAGCCATGAAAGGAATCCTTTTCCTATCCTGGTTTCTAGGTTACTTCTTGCCAGTGGTTTTGGCCTTGGAAAATCCAACTCCTACAACTGACTGGTACAACTCCTCTCCTGATGATGCCCACCAAAAGGAATCCCTTGCCAATGGATGGTTCAAATACCCGTCTGAACATTGGGGACATAAGTTCAACTATGGTCGCTCATTTACTTCCCCTCCTGTTGAACCAACCCTTGTTAGACCTTACGCTTCCTTTTACCTCTTAGTGTATTTGGTGGGCTACTATCTACTAGGGCAATTCATTTCTATGTTTGGAAGGTTTGCCTATCTAGGACAGCTTGGGCATCTTGCAATGGTCACAGTTCCTATTGGTTTGGTCATAGCAGGATTGAATGTAGGGGCCTTGGCCCATCAGCTGGGAAGTTTATTCCCTGCAAAGTGGGTCCCTGACAGGTTGTCAGAGAGGTTGTTGGAAGCCTGGGTGCCATACTGGACTAGCTGTTGTTTGGTGGCAGGTAGTACAGTCTCTTGTTGTTTCTGTCTTGCTTTGAAGGGTCTCAGGCAATCATGGTGGTGGACTTAGTCTTGTCTGTGTTTTCTGAGTCCTTGCATGAGGTAAGTGTTGTTTTTGTTTACCTTTAGGATCATGGCTGGGCCTACTTTTTCTGACTATATTTACTCTTGTCAGTATTCATGACCCATACTTTGTTGATGTCCTAATATCTATCTTGGACATGGGCAAAGGCTTCTTATAGATGCTTGTCTTCCTTTTCTGTTAGATCACTATTGGCCTCTATGACCTGAGGGTCTGAGCGGGGTGGAACCTTGTTTGGTATTTCCAACTTAGGTCCTGATAGTGCTTGTATGATATTGGGCTGTGTGCTGTATATCAACTCAAAAGGGCTTTTTCTGGTGGATATGTTCACACCAGTTTAGCATACAAGTAGTGCAGCCAGTAGCTGCTTATACCAGTCCTCAGGTCTCAGGGTGGTGAGCTTGGCCAAGGCCTGCACAAGGCTGCCATTTAGCTGTTCCACACGTTCATTGGCCTGAGGATGATAAGGTGTTGTAACTGTATGCTTGACCCCATTCTTGGTGAGGTATACGTTGGTATCTTCAGAGGTCAGTTTTTTGCCTCTGTGGTTATCAGGAGTTCTGGATTTCCAAACTTGCTGATGATTTCTTTTCCTAAAAATTGCCCACAGCATTTCCTGTGGGTGTTTCTACTGCTTGTGCCACCGGCCATTGTGTGGCAAAGTTGATTGTGGTGATGATGTATTTCTTGCTGTTATGTTTCCCTGGCATGGGGCCCACAATGTCAAGGCCCACCCCTTGAAGGGCTGTTGCAAGCAAATTGGTAGAGCTGATTTAGGTGGGGTAGCGCTTCTTGAAAATTTCTCACATGCTTCACACTGGTCCAAGACTTCCTGGACTTTGGTGTAGAGTTGGTCACCATGCTTTGTGGTTGAGGAATTCATAGAGATTGCAAATTTTTGTGTGCCCTAGGTCCCTGTGGTAACGCAGGATGGTGCCAACTGGCTGATGTGTGAAGGCATAAGGAATAGTGGTCCTGTTGGTCATTTTTTGATGTAAGGTCCCATATACGTCTGTAAATAAGTGCTTGTCATTAATGGCTTTTTCTTTTGTTATATCTGTGGTGCCAGGGGGAAGCGTTTTCACTTTGTCCAGAGCACCAGGAGAGGCCATTTTGGGTCAAGCCCATTCTGGCCCCTAGTGGCTCTAATGTACAGGCGCAAGAGTGCATCCGCCATGGAGAGTTCCATACCAGGCTTATATTGTCAGGAACCCATCTGCTCAGAAACATACCACCAAGCAGGTGTATGGCTGCAGAAAGGTTCAAACCTGTAACCAAGGAACTGATGGGGATGAATACCATTCCCATGTGGAAGAGCTCCCCAAGCAGACAATATTGCCCCAGGAGGGGATTAAATCTACCAAGAAGGAAGTAGGCTCCTAGGTAGCTAAGCAGGAAGGCCAAAGCCAAGGGATGGAACAAGGAGGGTGAAGCAGGCTGACTGTTGCTCATAACACGTTGTTTCTCTGCAACAGGAGGAATTAGGGACAAGGGCGTGGTGGTGCACCCTACAGCTGGTATCACTTGGC
Source organism: Entomophthora muscae (assembly GCA_014839935.2). Classification (NCBI taxonomy): domain Eukaryota; kingdom Fungi; phylum Entomophthoromycota; class Entomophthoromycetes; order Entomophthorales; family Entomophthoraceae; genus Entomophthora; species Entomophthora muscae. The sequence continues at coordinate 42,351 of QTSX02004526.1, read as the reverse complement.
GCCACAATTTATTGAGATAGTGAGGAGTGGAAAAACCAGAATCTGCTCTGGTTCCTAGGAATACACTTGCTGCCAGAACCTGCACAAGGAGTAACCAAACCAACCATTTAAGCCCAAATGGCTCACATTGGGAGGACTTGGTTAATCTCATGGCTTTGGATTTCAAATAAGGAAACACACAAGATAAATCAACTAGGGTTGAAGAAATTGACTTTATCAACTGGACACATTAATATCTTAAAGGGTGGAACCTTATATAGGCTTCCCAAGACTCTTGAATTGCAGCTTGTAAGGGGGGATGGGGGACAATGTTGGGGAAGTTCCAGGAAACCCTTGGCAGGGACAGTCCTCTAAGAACAGCATAAAAGTTGTTTAAACTTAAAATCCCCCCAATGGATCCCAGACAGCTGGAGTTATTTACCCCAGCTGTTTGATAACATCAGCTTGGGGGATCCTCTGGTTGTTGCAACAATCACCCAAAGACAATAACCAGTGGTTATCAAGGTTTAAGCCAAGTACAGCGCTAAACGGTGCCCTGGTTGATTTCAAAAGCGGGTCTGGGCTCTGGAGCCCTGGGTGTAAGGTCTGATTGGCTGCAGAGCTTTTTTTTGTTAATTTGCAAGATAAGGTTACATTCAAACAACTAACTTCAATTAGGTATTGTTAAGACCGGAGAGGAGACCTGAGTTTGATTCTGGTTGTGTCTTAGAGCTGGTTTCCAGACTTGAAAATTTCATGTCCCCAGGTAATACAGAACTGATACTACCAACTAACAACCCATTTTTAACGCAAACAGTAGCTTCCCCTGTAGGGAAGGAGCTCTCAGTAATTTTAGGAACTGAGATGTCATTGTTGTCAGGAATAAGTTTCAAGGCGTTCCTGACATATATTGTATGGCCATATTGAACCTCTCCAGGAGTTCCATCCAGCAGGCTTGACAAAAAGGTAAGTTTGCTTGTATTTTAAAATATATTAGCAACTTGTGGTCATTCAATGATTTAAAATCCTTCTTTTGTTCTAGGTAACAACATCATTTGACCAGGCAGTGCACAGTTGCTAACAACTCCTTGTCATGTATAGGGTATTAGTACTTGCTGTCTGTCAACTTGTGTGATTCATATGCTACAAGCAGGAAGTCGCCACCATTGTTTTTGATCTGTAGTACTCCTCCAATGGATGTTTCAGAGGCGTCTGTCTCTATTTGATATTCCCCATCACGTTTGGGGTATTTTAGAATGGGTGCTGTTGTGAGCTTCTCCTTAAGATGTCTGAAGCAAAGGTCATGTTGGGGGTCCATACAAACTTAGATTTGACACCAGTTATGGTGGACAGGGGTGCAGTCAGGAAGCCACAGTTGGGTATGAAATGTTGTACATAGGCAACCATTCCCAAGAATGTGCAGAGATCTGACTTGTCCTTTGGAGGTGGCATTTTGCCAATGACCTGGATTTTCTGGCTGTCAGGTTCAATACCATCTTTTGAAACTACATGTCATAAGAAGGTCAACTGCTTGCAGAAGAACTGACATCTGGAGGGTTTACTAGCAGCTTATGTTGCACCAGGGTAGCAAAGACTGCCTCCAAGTCCTTTTGGTGTTGCTCTACCAAGGGGCTATAAACAATAATGCTGTCCAGATATACCAAGGCGTGCTTGCCAATGTGGGGCAAACACCTTATTAATGAAGGTCACAAAAGTTAAAAAGGCATTTGTCATTCCAAAGTTGAGTACCACACACTTTTATAAACTTTATTTAATATGGAAGGCTGTTTTGAGGATGTCTTCTTCCTTGAACTAATCTGGTTATAGCCTGCAGTTAGGTCAATCTTGGAAAAGACTGTGGCGCCACCTAAGGCCTCAAAGAGATCATCAATGAGTGGTAGTGGATAACAATTCTTGATGGTAACTTTTTTTAAGACCTGGTAGTCTGTGACCAGACGCAAGGTACCATCCTTCTTGGCCACAAAGAATACGGCATCCCAAAAGGAGACTGTGAGGGGCGGATTAATCCTTTCTCCAACGCCTCCTTGAGATAGGCAAGTAGGGTGTTGTCTTTGTTTGGGGTCAGCCTGTAGATAGGGCGTGCTTTGGGTACAGCTTCTTTGAGTTGGATGTAGTGTTGAATGTGTTTCTCAGGGGGCAGCCTGGGTAGCGCTTCCTTGAAGATTTCTGGATGGCAGGCCACAATTTTGCAATCCTGAGGCGTGGAGGTATCCTGGTGATCCTTGAAGTGTATGATCTTGTACTGGCAGGAGTCCCAGTCAACTGCCTTCAGGGTTTTCTTTTTGTCCTGAGTCTCTGTTATGCATACAAAGACATGGTCACATAGGAGCTGGTCTACTGAGTCAGGGTAGATCTGGTGGTTGACACCTTTGCGCTTGATGGTCAACACTGAGGTTGCCTAGTCTACGTGAGGATTGTTCTTTTGTAACCAATCCAAGCACAGTACAATGTCAAACTTTGGAAAGTCAATGACAGAACCTTGGATGGTGGAGTGTAGATTCTTGAGCATGACAGAGAAGGAAGCAGTCTCCCTTGTCACAGCAATGTGATGTTCATCAGCTAAAACCACATTTTTAATCTGCAAAGGATTGGTGGCTAACTTGAACTTATCTACAAAGCTGCTGTTGACTAGGGTGCAATCTGCGCCCAAGTCCAGGACTGCTGAGCCTGTGTAACTGCAAAAGCGGAAAGGATAAGACATCAGTTTATTGGGATGTCTGTCAATGGTGTAAAGTACTGGGTTCTTCTGAGGGAACTTGGATCATTGGGCATTAGTTCATGTCCTTGGGTTGTTACTCATTGTTAGGTGAGTCAGGAGTTGTGCAGGGAGAGCTTGGCTTGCTTAGTGCTCTCCCTGGGCTTTTCCTTTGTCTTGATTGTCTTTTGTGGAAGTGATATGGAAATTGGTGCGGTTTGACTTGCTGTTGTTCCCATTTTCATGCCCATTTGAATCTGCAGGGTTGTGGTTCAAGTTGTTGTTGTTCCAAGGAGGCGGGAAATTGGAGTATCCAGTTGGGTGAGAATCTTTGGGTTGCTCTCTCTTTCCAGTTTGCGCCTTGTGGAGGGTGTTGGAAGGTTGTTATGCTTTCTCTGCCTTGAAGTACAGACTTTGCAAGTTAGCCACTTGGTCCAGGTTTAAGTGTCTCATTACATGCAACTTGAGTGTGTTGTATTACATGATGTGGGTATCTGGAGTGTCAAAGGCCATATCTGAGGGGGCACATAGTCAGAGCTCCTTGTAAGTGTGGGTGAGCTCCTTCACTGAGCCAGTTTGGGTTAGATTCTTCACTTGGTGTATGATCATGAGGCAGTGTTTTTAATCACAAAGATTGCCAAGAATTCTTGTTCAAGGTGTCCCAAGTCTTCTTTATGTGTTCTTAATGCCACTTGTTGCACCAGGTACCAGCGTTGTGAGTCAATCAGATGGAGATCTCTGAAATCCAAAAAAATTGTGGGCATTTCATTTGGGCCAGCCTTCTTTGGGCAGATTGAATCCATGCTGCAGTTTTATTGTTGTTGGCTCCAGCAAAAGATTCCAAGACAGCACTTCAAAGTCTCTGGGCTACGTAGGCTGGCATGGTGCTTTCATCAGTTACTTGAGGAAAGGCAGCAGGTGCTTGGAAAAATCCTTGTGCAGAAAGGGTGTTGAAAGTGGAGAGCAGGATCACCATGTTCTGATACAGGACAAAGCCATCAGGTATATCAGCACCAGGCATGTATGGTGTCCAGTCAGGCAGGAGGCCAGACATAATTCTGTTGAAGATTTGTTGGCTGCGGCGTGTGCGGGCAACAGGCAGAATTTTTCAACATAAGGTAGGATGGAGAACCTACCTGTGCTACCAATGTTGTAACTGTGCTGTTTTATCAGAGTTACAAGGGGAAAAATATTTAGAAACTAGATAGTATTCTTTATTAAAGATAGGTATTATATAGTCATTGTAAATCATGGATAACAGGAACATGATAGTGTTGATCACACAGTGGGATGGTGAAGGGGGTGGCTTGATCCTGGTAATGAGTCAAGCGTCAAAGCAAGGTATCCACCATAAGGGATCATCATTTTTCATGCTGTTGGATTTGGAAATTTGAGTTAACTTCCTAATCTGGCTCCAAGTGACGGAATAGTTGTATTGTGGGTCACAAACCCACTTACTTATAACCTTTCTGGTGGATCAAGCCTGCTGTTTCAACAAAGAGAATATATTAAAATAGATAAAGTAATGTCAGGGATCCAGTCTTGGGCGGCTGGCCTGTTGTTTTTAGGGGTAACTTGGGCCAGGTTTTTTGTGGACAATGCCTACCAAAAGAGGGGAGCTAACTTTAAAAGGTATGAGGCATACTTCCCCACCCAAGACCATGGGCCAGCGGTTGGTATAATGGTGTTCACCACCCCTGTGAGGGTGATGTACACTATACCAAAAAGCTTTCTGGTATGGTTGGTTGGTAAGCTGGGAAAAGAAGCAGGCATTGGTTTGGGTGTTACTGACGGTTTCATATGGATATTGTAGTCCGGGAGGTAGTTAAACTTCCCTCTAAACAGTTTGGGTGTAGAGAATATCCACAGGCCTTGGTGGTTGTATCTGACAGTGGATTGGATGCAGGCTATTGGATCTAGTTCAATGATTTTCTCTGGTGTGTAGTCATTGTACTCGGGTTTTAAAGGATACTCAGTGAAATGGACAGGCCTGAAGGGTACCCCAACTGGACAGAATACTGCAGGCAGTGGTGCAGGAAGGCCAGGAGATCTCAAACTGAATTAGTAGATAGCAAATACAAAATAAGCAATAGCTGTATGAGCCAAATTAACATAACCTTTGTTCAAAAATGGCAATAAGTTTGGATTGCAGGGTCCTTGGGTCTATATAGTACCCCCCTCCAAACTTAACTCTTTCCATGGGGGTTCATTAGGGCATTGGGAAGGCCAGGGCAAGGGGAATTGGGTGCTTTGGTTAAAAGGCAGCAAAATGGCACTTGGCCCAGGAGTTCTTTCATTGGTCAGGAATCTTGTTTTGGCTGCATGATTATCTTGCTTTAGTGTTGAGGTCATGGGAATGGGTTACAGGCCCATGCCTCTTTCCTGGGTTGGCTCTTGATTGGTTGCTGGTGTAGACTTTGAGTTTATGCTAATAGTTGCCAAATCAGTACCTCCATTAAGAGCAGTGATTAATCCTCCATTTGGTGCAATGATTTCTTTGATTTATCTCTTTTTACCACATGGTTCAATATGCTTGGTATCAGCTTGTGGGGGCTCAATCCCAGAAAAATGCGGACAGGAGGTCCCACAATCCACAGGCCTGGCAGCCCAAAGGAATCCAGGTTTGGGGTTCAATCCCTGCTCCCGGGCCTGGGTTTCTAGGGAGGAAGAATTATCAATCCTGACAAGTAAGGTCCTTGTTAAGAGGAATATTGTTGGCCCAGGAACTGTTGTATCATATAAAAAAGGATCAAAGAAGAGCCCAATAAGTTATGTTCAACAGTTAGACTATAGCCCATAAGAAGATATAGGCATTAATATGGTAGGGAATACAGGACTATTGCAGAGGCAGTGTTTCTGGATCATCTGCTTCTTCTCATTGCTGCAAGTGAAAATAGAGCCATCTTTAACAAATCCAGCACCACATCCATTGACATTTTGGGGAAAGAGTCAGGAAAATGGCTTTGAACTTATTGGCACATTTCAATTTTAGATATTAGTGAGCCTATTCAAATCCTAGATTAGAATAGGGTACTTACTTAAGGCAGTTGAGATATGCTCCTCAGAGTTGTTTTCAGAGGCTTCTTCATCCTCATAATCCCTGTTGAAATTAAATAGTTATTCTTGGGAGTTGGCGGGGAAGTATAAAAATGAAAAGTGGGTGGTGCAGTACTCCTGCTCCTGGGAGAACATAATATGTGTCCTGAGCCAAAATCAAGGATTGGCCAGGTTAAGTGAAGTTCTTCAAGTGACTGATTTCTCTAGCTAAATCATTATACTGAGCCTGCCAACAGGAGTGCTCATACAATACTTTACCAATAAGCATATTGGCATCAGCACCCTGCATCACTAAATATGCTTGTACTTGTTCCTCCTTGAGAACATACAATTCCTGAAGGATTCCTGCAACTTCACTGATAAGGAACCTTTGCCCTCTTGATGCAAGCTTCAACAACTTCACTTCCTAGTCCATTCTCAAACAGGAGTTTGGATACCTAGAAACTTTATACAAAATTGCCTATAATGATCTTTATTCTAAGCACTTGATTAGTATGTTTGAGGGAAGTTTCCAAGTGAAATAACACTTTTAAGACTTATAGGAGTTTTGATAGTCTTCATTAAAACATAATAAAGTTTTCTTTAGAGAAATTCTTATTTGCCACTATATTACAGTACTCTTAACTATCTGCTTCTTTTTATGGGCTTTTAAGTAACTCAGAAGATCTTTCTTTGTGCCCCAGATAAAGGCCCTTTAGATTTAAAAGCAATCAGGTATATAGATGTAAAGATTTCAAGACCAGATCCTGAACAAGATTAATCCAACTTTTCAGTTAACTGTTGATTTATAGCCCCATGTTTCCAGAGTCTCCTCTTCAGAATATCTCTCTTTAAAAGATTAATTTAAGCTATAAAAATTCTCCTCTAAAATAAAAAAGCCTGATAAACTTCCCTCCCAAAAGCCTAAAAAGGTTGCCACAATGTTTCTTTAACCTTCCCTAAGATTTGAGATTTTAACCAATAATATTCATTATAATAAAGGCTGCAGGCTTATCTAACAGCTGCAACATGGATTATTTTTGAATGCCCCAACGTTTTCACAGCTTTCATGCAGTCTAAATAGAAAGTTAAAGTTTACTGCTTGAACCACTGACAGGGGAGACAATTTACACTCCAAATCCTTAAACATTTCATCATGCACTTCAAAGTCTCCCTGGGTTCAAACTTAACCAGATTAAATAGAATCTTACATTTGAATTGCTTCCCTGGATATTATTTGAGGTTATGCTCAGATCTTCTTCTGAACAAAGTTTACAGAGGACCATCTCTCCAGAAAGTCCTGCCCCTGCTCTTTCAGCAAATGCTCAGGAGAAAAATTTCAGCTTGGCTTCAACATTAACTCAACCCCCATAAACCGTGCACTGATAGCCCAAAAAGCTGTCAATATATTGAGCAAATCTTTTTATATGCAATGATATCCTACCACACTGCTTATCTATTGAGACCATCTAGGCCATATCAGATTTACTGACTATGCTATCAGAGGCCAGAATATGTTGTGCCAAATCCTTAATACTCACCCAATAAGCTAGCCTGGGATTTGAGCGCCAATTGATTAGCTTTAATGTCTGAAAACCTATAATTGTTAAGTTCAACAATGTTTCTCTAAACTGCCACCCAAAGATGGTTTTAGAAACCCAGCGCTTAAAAGAAGCAAAGATTTCCTCCTTAAAGCTATCTGTGCAACATGAGCAGAGAGACTCCAGCCATTGCTGCAGTGCAGCCTTTTGTATTCTAGCCCCCAGAGGCATACTCATCCCAGGGCACATATTTAACCCTACATAGCCCCAATAGGCCACCTTATTTGCCCTTCTCAAGACATAAAGAGTAAACTTAGCCCCTGTAGCTGAGGAAACAAAGCCAAAGCAGCTGGGCAACCAAAAAATAACACTAATCTTGGTGGTTAGGAAGCTCATCCTTCTTCTGCCAACATCAGCCTCAGCCAGCAACATGACATGCATTGTTTTCATCCCAGGTAGGACTGTTTCCTCAGGTGCAGGTGGGGTTTAAGAGTTTTGACAGGTGCTTTTGCATTGTTAAGCTGATTCTCAAGGTTTCTCTTGCCTTGAGGGCCTAGGAGGGTTTGAATGTCCTTAGAGGCCATTAATGCTGCTTTGGGATATGATTTGCGAGGTATATGTGATGAAGCTAGGATCAAAGATGGCTAGTTTGGGGGCCACAGTTAAAGAGAAAAGTGGGGATGTCTTTGATATAAGAGCAATGAAGACTTTTACTTGGAATATAGAGAACAATTGAGGATAACAGGTAACATAAATCAGGGCTTCTTTATTGTGCAGAACCAGGTCTTTTATTTATGGCTCAAGTATGAAAAACTTTGAGCTTTATCCTAAATTTGAATGAATATGATGTATTATTGTGCTGAAGTTGTAACACCCTGAACTAAAGACATAAAGAATCTAATCTCTTATGAATTAAAAATCACTGTGAAGACATCTCAATCTGGGAAGAGGTTAAGCATTCAAATCCTAAAAACTTAGCTTATACAAGTGGGATTAAAAAAGCAACCTCTGTCTAGAGAAGATAAAAATACATGTAAGCAAATTTTATTATGTTTCCTTACATTTTTTAGATATGTTTTTTATTTGAAAAGTTTACTTTTTAAAAGCAGAAGCCAAGAATTGAGATTGGTGGGTTGATAAAACATCTTTTGGTACTATAGATAATTTCCTTTATTTTCCTATGTATTGTGGGTACCAAAGCAATTAGGAGATATGGAAACCATTGGAATTCAAAACAGTATAAATTGAGATAAAGCAATACCCAATTTATATATTAGAGAAATAAGAAATGATTTAATGTGAATCTCACTTTTTATTATCCCTGTACAAATGAGGAATAAATGCTTATATCAAATTACTCTTTTTGATGACAGTGATAATCAGTTTTAGGACTATTACAGCAGTGTTATTTTTAGGTTGTTCTTATTACATGTGTTGTATATTGATACTATGGTAGTGAGTTATGTTATTATATGAAATTATTCGATTAGTGGTGATATGAGCTTATTTTAATAAATGATAAATGGTGTAAATTGAGATGGTATGAGTTGATATAGAGTAAGTGTGCCCCACATTAGTGTTTTGTTGTAAAATAAAGTTAATGGAATGATGTATAATTTTTTACTTTAAATTAATAAGATTAAGCTTCCCAATCTTTAAGATTCTATACTATAAATCCATAATTGAGGATTAAATATCTTTCATTTTTGGGGATATGATACTGTAAATTCAGAACCCAAAGGTAAAAATGCGGGATTGTAAAATTCTTTTGCATGAACTCACCAACTTAGTGGAGTGATTTTCATCCCATAACAACTGGCTTTTTCATATAAAAGGATGAAAAATATTCCAGTAAGTTGGTGAGTTTAAGCAAAAGAATTTGACAATCCCGCATTTTTACCTTTAGGTTCTGAATCTACAGTATTCTAAACGCAAAAATGCCATCTCAAAAATTAATTCACAGTGAAAAATTTGAGATACTGTTTTTGAGGTGTTGCAGCCTAACTTAAATTTATAGGATTTTATTTGTAAGGCTTTAATATTTAAAAATGTACATAGAAAGTGCATCAATTTTTAAAGTAGACTCTTCATTGGCTAAATAATTTTACCAGCCCAGTGTTATATTAGGTTATAGTAATTAATTTGACAATGATAAATTTTTTACTTAATTTTTAAATTAAAAATGTTATCAACAAGAGAGGTGCAAAAATAATCAACTTTAATTGTATATTTAGATCTTTTTGTGCATTTAAAATATTTTGGATTTAATTAATAAAATCATAATAATTTTAAGGATTATTTTAACTAGTGAAAATTGAAGTTTTAGCTTTTATACAAATAGTTCATGCATGCTGTTAATTAAACTTTTTTAATTGACAAATAGTTATACCTTGAAGTAATATTACACATTACCTTTTTTGAAATGCAGAAAAATAATAGATTGATTCTGAGTAAATCACAATTATCATTACTTGAAATAACTGTTTTAATAAAACAGCTAGCACCATATGTGTCATTATTTTAAAGATTAATCTGGTTCCTATTAACTGTGCTACTTTACACTTTATATTTTGTCAAGGATCTGGATGTACAAGTATTCTGGCTACTGCCAGCCCACTTAACATCAAGTCATTGACTGATTTGGTGCTGTTCCAATATACAGTTTGACATACCAGAAATGGCAACAAATTAATATCACATGACTGTCCAAGTATCCAGCAACTCAAATTCCATTCTGCAAATGACCAACCCTTAGGTTCAATCTAACTAAAATCTCTGCAACAGCTAAAGCTATATAAGCCTAAAGTATTATCCAATAAAAGATACTTATTCTTCTCTTCTTAATTCCATATTTGAAGCTTCCCCAAAGGCACTCCTTATCACTGGTAGCAGCTACAGTTTTAACCACATCAATGAAAGAGAAAATGACTGAACAGAACCTGCCCACCTTTGCTCACGTACTAAACCAGGCCACATCCCAGGATACCTGGAAAACATACTTCTGCGCCCACAACATTGATGAAGATATACCTAGCAAATGCACCATATTTGAAGGATTGGTCATGCCCAAAGCATGTACCAAGTTAATTCAATACAGTTGCTCTCTCTAACCACAAACAAACACACAACTTCCTATCACAGGCAAAGTTACCAACACCAAGTACATTGGTATCAACAAATTCTTTGATAAAAACAAGGAAAACATTATCAACTGGCTAGACCACTAAGCCGCCAAGCTCTGCACCAGCTGTATCCCCCACAAAAAATGGGTCCAGGAAGCCAGCAAGCTTTTTACAAGGCTGCAGCTAACTGGTTTACCACCTGGGTTGGCTCATGAACCAACAACCAGCTTGACAACTGAGAAGAGTTTAAGCCAATATCACTCACAATTTCTGTGTCACTGAATCCCTCCAAGACATTGTAATACAGCTCAGTAATCTTCCTCAGAAGACCACTATCACAGCTTACGCCAATAATTTGAGGAGATATGCTGCAAGATACAAAATTCAGCACAAACTGAAAATTTACACACTAGAGCATCATTCATCAATAAAATGAAACCCTCTGTTGCTGCCCTCATCCGCCCAGATGCCAACACCTCCATGCCTGCACTTATTGCAGAAGCCAAGCACACAGAGAAATGCGCAAACATGGAATATGCTGCATGCAACATCAACCACGCCTCAAACAGCAATGACAGGGACAATTATAATGACAACAAGCTCCAAAACACCAATCATAGCAACAGCAACTCCAATTGTAACAATGCAATCATAACCAAAGCACAAACCGCTCCTGTCCCAAGAAAGAGGACACCACTGAAGTTAACAATGCTGAAAAAGCAACCTGCTATGAATCTGACCCCACATTCTCTGACCTCAAAGGTCTCAAAACAGAGGAACAGGGAAAAGAAGAAGGGGAACAGGCTTTAGTGCCCCTTTTTCCCCCCCAACTTTACAAGAAACTGTACCAAGGCACAAACTTTGCTGCTTGCATCCCATGTGTCCCACAATCCTCAATTTTTATGAACTTAAAAATCAAAATTTGCTCAAACTTCTTGTCTACCCATGCACTTATAATTCAGATACACATAAAATTTTATTTGACTCTGGTGCACAATATACTATGGTTAGCAAACCATTTGTAACCAAATACAAAATACCAGTTGTCAAATCCAACTTCAAATATGCCAGAATGGCAGACAAATCAAAAGTTCTAATCAAAGGCAAAACAACTCCCTTCAATAATTGACCTCCTAGGCATACAAACATCCATCAAAGGAATTGTCAGGAACAACATAAACTAGGACATTGTAGCAGGCATGGACTGGTTCACCCAAGTGAGCCCCAGTATATGTTGTAAAATAAAAAACCGTGATCATCAAATGCAACAGAGTCAATTTTAATATCCTCAAAGAACCCAACAACTTCATCTTAAGAAACACAGTATTTGTCCAGGTCATAAACCAAGACAACTCTGAACATTTAACCAAAGACAGTTCCCTCCACATAATGAGATACACCAAATTCAATAATATGCAAACAACCAAGATTTAATGCCCAGATTTTGTGGCACTCCAAAACAAATTTGCTCATGTATTTAAGGAAGAACTCAGAGTTACCCCCCCCAAGCGGGAGGTCAAGCATGGCATCAACCTGTGCAAAGCCATGCCTAAACTGGCATCTCTCTACAGACTCTCCCCTGTGGAGACCCAAACACTTAAGTCCCACATTGAGGAAAAATCTAGCCAAAGGATTCATTTACCCATCTGAATCCCCTGGGGGCAGCGGTTTTCTTCATAAAGGAAAAAGAAGGATCTCTTTGCCTAGTTACTGACTACAGAGCACTAAACGCAAATACAGTAAAAAACAAATACCCCTTCCCCTCATATAAGACCTATTTGCAAGGCTCTCTGGAGAATTTTTTTCAAAGATTGACCTCACATCTGGTTATAATCAAGTCAAAGTAAAAGAGAAATACATACCAAAGACTGTGTTCCGTACACAATTTGGATTGTTTGAATGTAGGGTAATGAACTTTGGAATGAACAACGCTTCTGCAATGTTTGTCACCATGATAAACCAAGCACTGAACGGTCTTTTAAATACATTATGCTACCTCAAGTATCATCATATTCTCATAAAAAAAAGAGGAAAACCTCACACATGTCTGAAAGACATCCAATTGACTTGTAAAGCACAAACTTTATGCAAAACCAAGTAAGTGCTAATTTATGGAAAAGGGACTCCTGTTCTTGGGACACATTGTCTCTGAAAGTGGCATCAAAGCAGATTCAGATAAAATAAAAGCCATAAATAACATGCAACACCCCACCTCTGTTAAACAAGTTAGATGCTTTATTGGAATGGTAGCTTACCAATGAAATACATCAAAGTCTGCGGAAAACTCACCACACCAATTGCTGACCTAACCAAGGGTAATATCAAAAAGAAATTTATCTGGGCTCCAGAATGCAACAAAAATTTACAAATATTAAAAAATCTTTGATTGAAGCACCAATATTGCAATACCCTAATAACAACAGGTGCTACAAGCTTGAGTCAGATGCCAGCAACACTGCCATTGGCGCAGTCCTGCGCATCCACCAGCCAGGGCAGCAAGACTTCCTGCCAGTATGTTATGAAAGCAGAAAACTAACTAACACTGAGCAGAGATATCCAATACACAATAAGGAATTGCTAGCAATATTTCATCCATTCAAGAAATGGAGATGTTACTTAGAAGGACATCTAAACATCTGAGTACTAACTGACCATAAATCCTTAATCTATTGCAAAACTCAGAATGCACTCTCACGGCAACAAGCCAAATGAATGTCCTTGCTGGAACAGCTTAATCTGGACATCCAGTACAAAAAGGGGGCAGAGCTGGTCACAGCGGATGCTCCCTCTAGACTATGTCAGCCTATAGAGGATCACCCTTACCTTCTGAACCCTGACTGGCCAAACCTGTACAACACTGAGTATAAAACCAAAGGGAAAGATCCCTCCACACACCAACTAACCCATGATACACTACTAAGAAATGAAAAATACTTCCATATATTAAATAGCACTGTATACCAAATCATTAAAGATAAACAGGTTCCCTACATCCCACTCACACAAAGAGTTGACACCATCCTAATACACCACCGTCTACTAGGACAAACAAAGGCTAACAATCTATACCTCACATCAAAAGAGATAGTATGGTGAACCAATCTGAAACAAGACATAATTGATGTTCTAAAAAATTGCACAGTGTGTAAAAAATACGCCAGCACCAAAGCTCTTCAGATAACAGTTAACCCAGTACCTGACTCTAAACCATTCAAGGTTTGGGGACTGGGCGTAGTGGGACCCTTCCAAGAAACTAAGTCAAATCAACGGTTTCTAATTGTAGCCATTGACTTTGACACACACTGGCCTATCTGTTAGGAAATAAAGAAAAAAACAATAAACCAATTCATTAACAAAGCAATAATAGCTGACTACAGTACTCCAGACTACATAATAGCTGATGGAGCAACAGAGTTATCAGGTCATGTGGTAAACAACAATCTAAAAGCAAAGAGCATCAAACATTCCACAACCTTGCCCTACAGGCCACAGGCCAATGGCAGAGTTGAAAACCTAAACAGCAGCCTTATCAGAACCCTTGAGAAAATAATGGATGGCAAAGACAAAGACACATGGCCACTATATATGAAACATGGTTATTAGTATCCCGGGTCTGCACCAATCAAGGGACAGGCTAATCACTGTTTGAACTAGCATACAAGTACAAACAAGAGATATTTATCTACAACAATCAACCATATGGAAATTGTCTCCCAGGAAAACCTCCCACAGTGGAACAAGCACCAACTCTACAACACATATGCCTCTGTGAGATTAGGCTGATTGACCACAAATGATCAGGCTAATCATTGCACACAGATCTTTATCAGTTACACACTGTATTATCACTAGGTTATCATAATATTAAGTGTAGTAATTATACACTGTATTATCAAATATCATTATTCCAATGTATATTGATTATACACTGTATATTACTTGCTTTATTATAATTGATATGGCTATTATACGCCGTATAAACGTTAGCCAATATATATGTTTATCATTGATTACATGCTGTGTAATCACTAAATCATCAACTGTATATTGCTCATACCATCCTGCTGGACGTTGTATCAACTCAGCCCCACCCAGCCTGATGAGTTTATATGAATGTATCAAATAAGTGATGCACATATGTCAAGGAAATACTGAGTTTGGGTCAGCATTACACAGCAGATAATTCACGGGTCAATACTGGATTGAGTCTGCTATTATAAAGCATATAATCCCCAATTTGACCTGTTGCATTAATAAGCAGAAGGCTTGCCAGCCAGAAAAGGATCACTGATTAAGCCCTACAATGGAATACCGGAATTCTACCTTCAAATGTAGGAGGGCTGAACAGAGACAATTTCTAAGCATCAACTAAATAAAGCAAAGTTTCCCAGCGCAATAATAGGCGTGTAAGATACAGCCAATTAATAAATGACAGTAGGCTAGCTCAAGAAGAGCTTAGGCTGTAGCTGTAGTGCCATGTACGCCTGCTAAGGCCAGTAGCAACACACATGCCAAGGACAGCCAATCAGGATGGGCACAGCCAGCAAAGATGGACCTATTGCAAAGGTAGCTACTGAGAACTGTCTGAAAGAACAAAGACAATAGATGTTGCACTATATAATGATACAGATGCCTGAAAGGACAAAAAACAAGTTATTAGTTACACCTGGATAGATTGCAGCCGCTGACTAGATTGCACTCCAGTTTCAATAAGTGTAATTATCTTCAAAGTTCTATTCTATTCTAGTCTGTAGTGCTCTTGCATAGTATTAGGTAGAGTACATTGGCAAGGCTAACATCTATCTGTAGCTTTGAACATACCAGCAATAACCCAAGTTGCTCAACAGCCTCAAAGCTAAAATAGCAGAAACAAAAAGGCTCAAAACACAAAAAGTAACCTCTACAGAGGAATCACTCCCCATCAACTCCCCCGTCTGGGTCCTGGCTGGGAACAGGAAGAAGCTAGACTAAGTAAACAGAGGACCAAGAAGAATTATAAGATACCAACCAGACAGGAGCACATACCTGGTTAAGTTCCAGGGCGCCAAAGAGCCTGTTGCCAAGAAGTACCACAGATCCCGCATCTGCCTTAGCAAAGCAGAACAATCAACCAGACTGGTACCAACTAGCAAACAACTCCAGGAACATTAGGCAGCCATTGTCAAGACAAATCCCTCTCCTGATGTACCAGAGTAACCCCTTAAGGGAGGGGTGTGTCAAGGATCTGGATGTACAAGTATTCTGGCTACTGCCAGCCCACTTAAATCTAGTCATTGCCCAATTTGGTGCCCTTCCAATATACAGTTTGACATACCAGAAATGGCAATAAACCAATATCACATGACTGTCCAAGTATCCAGCAACTTGAACCCATCCTAAACAGGACCAACCCCTAGGTTTAATCTAACTAAAATCTCTACCACAGCTAAAGCTATATAAGCCTGAAGTATTATCCAATAAAATATACTTCTTCTTCTCTTCTTAATTACATATTTGAAGCTTCCCCAAAAGGGACTCCTGATCAATTTTTTATTTTCTTAACAATAAATTTAAAGAATTACAACACTTTTATCAAAGTAAATCTTCTTTAATCCTTCTAACATAAAACCCTATATTAAATTAAGCATTTTCTACTTACAGCTAAATTAAACTCTATTAAAAGCTAGTAACAACTGTATTTCATATACCATTATTTCTTGAAAGCTGATTAGCACAAAATGACATCATTCTAAAAAGATCAACATAAAATATGATAAAAACTGATATGATGTTTTTTGTTGAAACACAAACTGTTGCCTAAAATCTTAGCTTTTTTAAAAAATATTTAATTTAAATATAATAATTTTTGAATCCCTCTTTTTAAAAAGAGGGCAGATAGCTTTTTGCATATTTGATAAATAAATATTAAATAATTTTAGAGTGATTTGTTTTACAAAACACTAGTAAAAAGATAAAAAACTAAAATCAAAACTATAAACTTTTATTGAAATTTCATTGATTTTATTTATCATATGTAATTTATTCTTAAGTTAAATTTTATAGAAAATATATAATAAGAACTTATAAGAGAAATTTTTTAAAATATTTTAAATAGTTATATTAATAAAATAAATTTATACAACTATTTAATAAAATTACATTTTTATACTGTATGCTAGAAATAATATATAAAAAATCAAATATAAAAAAGAATGTATCAAAATCTTGCTTTATTTAATTAAATTTTATAGAGGTTAAATTCTAATTAAACTAAATGTGAGATAATATTAGTAATTGTATATATAAAAATAAGATACATTTTTAATTATATAAGCAAATATTTATATGTGATTATAAATAACATTTTTATTTTGATAGATTTAAGATATTGTAAGGTCTTGCCCATATTGGTGCAAGGTTATAAACTACCACATGTAAGGCATTAGGATTAAGATTTAAAAGATATAGAAAGGTGGGAACTGTCTGCAAAATAATCTTGCAGAACCCTGCTAAAAACCTATACTGAGTTACAAAAGGAGTGATTGAATTTAAGAACCCTAAACAAAGAAGATAAAATAAAGTGTTTAATAGTGAGAAATTTTTAACTAAGGGAATGTCAATATTAGGATATTCTCCATCAGCAAATTGGTGCATATAACTATTGAAAGATTCCTTAAGTGAAAACAATAGATATAATAAGCCTAAGGCTTGTTGTTTTACAAGTTTCATTTGTTTTAAGGAAAGAAAAGGCTAAACTTTAAAATGAATTTAATAAAAATGTATAAATTTCTAAATATTAAGATCTCAAGTTTAAATTGGATAAAACATTGAAGGGAAGAAATCACTTAGAATTTTGGCTTAAAGCCTACTCTTCACAAGCTCTTTATTTATAGAAAAGTCTTTGACAGTTGCAAAACGATAGTCATAGGGAAAGCAGCCAAGAACAGGAGCAACTGGAGGAAGTTGGGCAAAAACCTGGAGGAAAAGAAGAGCTTCAAAGCCTAACAATAGTTGCAGATCAGCAACATTAACTTGGGAGTGGCAACAACGTAAGTGAGGGTTTTGAAAGGTAAGAATAGATGAAAATATTCTAATTTAAAATAGAAATATATAACAGGATAGAATGAAGATAGCAACAACAACAATTCAAACACAAATAGCAAAAGAAAACAAAGTAATTAACTTTAAAATACCTATATATTAACTCTCAATTCAAAACTTCAAATATTAAAAAATACTGAATTTTAAATTGATCAAAAACAAACAAACAAACATAATAAATTTAAAGAGCCTGCCCTTTGGGGCAGGGCATGACAGATATATAAAGTTCATTTTTTTAAACTTTTAAAGGTTATAATAGACTTAAGTTTATTTGAAATAAAGGGTTTTTGAGTTGGTTACTAAAAGTAAGCTAAATAATAATTTATACTTTAAATTTAGTTTATTGATTAAAATATCATACTTTAAGAGTTAATTAGCATATTTTATTTTAAATAATAATTTTATAAGCTTACATTCAAAGCCACTTCAAGATATTAAATCTGGTATTGAAATATAAAGTTGCAGCACAATTCCAAAAGCTGAGATTAAGGGCTTTCTAGTGATACTAATTTGAGCAAGATTGAAATACTATTTGCTGAGATATCAACAGTTAACCAGAATATAAAAAGGGGTAAATAAACAATGATACAGTAGTGTTAAAAGATATGGCAATAAGCAAAAACAATTAAGATTTGAACGAAATGAACTCAGCTTTAAACAAAACTGAAATGAATCCAAACCTATTGTAAATCAATATAAATTTGTTTAAAATTGATTTCGTTTAAATCTGAGTTCATTTTGTTTAAATCTGAATTGTTTTTGCTTGTCACCATAGCTTTTAAAACTACTGTATTAGACTTCAGGGGTGATATTGATAAATTAAGGAGATCAGTTGGGGATCAGTTGGGGATTTATGCCTGTAGTGCAAAAGCTCAGCTAACATGGTATTTAAGCAGCTCAACTTTACAGAAATTTACTTTACAATCCACACCTTTACTCCTCTCTGATAACTGCACATCTATTTCCAAGCAAGAACTGCCTGAACCAAGCCAAGGAACCCAACCATTATCATTATGGAACCTATCAAGTTTGCATCTCAGATGACACCCTTCTTCTCACTGGGGGCTTCTATTAAGAGAGAAAGAATCTCTATGCTTATACAAGCATTCCTTTTTACTGCTAGCAATGATATTAACAGCTTTGATGAGCATTTCTAATTAAAAACAGAGTTTGGAAAAAGTACCTTCTTACCTGTCATACAAAATTCCAAGACAGATGATTTCCTTAACAACCTAAAGGAATTGATGTCAGAATCCTCTGCCAAGCACCTTCCTTCCCTAAGAGCATTGGTTACATCAAGATACAGTTTTAAAGAGCTTTGGAACCATGGGTTTGGAATGACAAAAATGAGTATTCATATTCTAAAAAATAAAAAATGCTAAAAAAGGAAAAGATGATTCAGTAAAGAAAGAAAACATAAAAAATATTTTAAATATATATTAAAATTTTTATTTCCAAACAGCCAATTCACTAAAAAAATCACCTGGATTAATTTATGAAGAATTACAAAAAGAATTGAGTGAATGCTCAACTAAAATAAAATGCTGATTATTGAAAACAGAAAAATATATTTATGAAGATATTAAAATAAAAATAAAATATTTATATTCCACTTTCCACTTTTTATAAGCTTATTCCTAATAATGTAATTAAAAGCAAAAACAAACTGATATGTGTAATATTTGCAACTAGAAAAAATCATTAGAAATAAAGAAAAAGGATTTGAGTATAAAGAAGTTGCCATTGCCTAAATCTATCAAAGAAAATTTGGAATCAATTGATCTAAATGAAAAGTTAATTAAACATTAAAATATAGAATATATTAGTGATATAAATAATCTTGATGATATTCATGTGTTATAGCAATAGACTATTGTTGTAAATTGCGCTATTAATGCTATTTTGATTTGCCCTTCAAATATTGATAGTTGCAAAGATTTATCTGGTTTTGCATTTGAGTTTGGAAATTCCTTGCCTTCTGCAAATGGGTCTGGTTCAATATCCACCTATTCCGGATTATTGTACCTGTCTGTGGTTGATCCTGGTATGACCTCATCCCAGTGTGACCCCCTCAGTTACTCTGTCTTCCTATTGAGTGATCTCCATCCTTTGTCTACTATTTAAAGTAGAATCTTTATTCCTAATAAAGTTCAAGTTTATCCACATTTGCGTTGGCTTTTATAATCTTCAAGATTTTCCTGTCCTTTTTGCCAAAAGGACTTTTACATCTTGTTTTCCAGTAAATTAAGGTATGTGCCCTTAATTTTGCCCTGAAGGCTAACTCAAGGCTAGCTTTGAACCTCAAATCTTTTGTAATAAAGATTTCCTGCCGTGTCCTCCAGGATGTTGTCCCCTGGAGCCAAACACAACAACTATAAAGAAAACTTTAAAATAGGTGGGGGTCCTATAGAGGCAAATAATTGTTTTTATGAGAAAACACCTATTTCTTTCTTAGGATTTACAATTGCTTTTAAAGAAAATAATAAAATTAAATATGAGTATCATGACTTTTTATCTGAAATTTTATCTCATGACTATTTATTTTCATGTCAGTGTTTGATAAGTCTGCTTAAAAAAGATAAATTTAAGAATATTAAAAATATAAAAGTTTGGACTGGTAATGGTAATCATTTCAAATCTTATGAATTCTTATATTATCCTTTTAAAGAGGTACCTAGAAATATAAAAGTAACAATTAAGTTTAATAGATTTGTAAAGTGTCATGGCAAAATTATTGTTGATGGCCATTTTGGTGTTTTATCAAAAATATTTAAATAAAAGGAAAATGAGATGTATATAAAAATATAAATGATCTCAAAATGGTTTTTGAGAGAGAGGAAGAAAGAAAGGGTTTATATGAGTCACTTGTAAATAATTCAGATGTTTCTCAGAAAACCTTTTTTACATTTTTAATAGAAAATCTAGGACTAAAAAAAGCTGGCTTGAAGTCAAAGCTTTTTATGTTAACCTTTCATATTTGTCAGAAAATTGCAGATCATGGTATTTTATCATCCGCCAGATGATATCCTAAGTCTTGTAACATTAGGAAAGTACAGAGAACCTGTGACTTTGGCGTAACCTTTGGCTTGAAATATTTTGTTGCCATCAGAAGTAGCAAGTCTGACAGGGCCCAAGTCCCAAAGGATTTGGGATGGTTCTTCCTACTTCTGGATATTGGTTCATAAGTTGTTGTCTCTATATTTTACTATAGGGTTTAATACTGTATGATGACAGTATGATCTTTTGCTCTTCACTTAAAGCCTAAGAGAGGATCACATTAAGGAGATAAGACTTGGATCAATCATCAAGTTGTTAAGAAATCATCAATCTTTTATTCTAATGGACTGACTTTAAGGCAGCCCGCCTGCCCGCATTTTATCTGAGTTAGCTCACAACACTAAAGGAGACTGAAGTAGCATTAGGGCAATACGGCAGGAGGCCCAGCCTTTTTGGGGGTGGTTTTAACGGAAGGCTAACTTGACATCTTCCACAGATTGGTATCCTTTCTGTCTACCTGGGCCACTTCCAGGGCTAGCTAGCCAGTGGTTGGCTACTAGTTCACAGAGATGATTGTTTCACTTAATCAGAGCTACTCTAATACAATAGGCTCAAAGCCTTTTATCTTAGAGTGGTTGGCCTGATGGCCCAGTCCATGTTGGACTCTTCTAGATATAATGCAAATGACAGTTCATATGATGGCCCTCTTGTTCTAGGATTCATTTAAAGTTTTAGAATAGTAATTATTATGGGAAGCATGTTTGAGGTGGTGGTTGAGGTGGATTAATTAATGAGCAGTATTTGTATATACCATAAATTAGTTGTAATATATGAGTATGTTGATGCCAGGATATGATTTAATCACTGATCCCACAACCTGTGGCCTGTATTATTTTGTTGAAACCCTTCCTAAGAGCAATTAACTGCTGGCCTGCGTTATTTTGTTGAATCCGTTAATTAGTCAATATTCAGAAATCCTGACAATACTTAATGAAAGATAGTGAGCTGTATGGTTCAGCTTTGGCATTTGAGGATGTTAAGGAGTACTCCAAAATAAAATATTGCACAAAGTCCTGCACAGATGATAGAGAAACAAAGAGAGCTGATACTACTAAAGGATTAGTAGGACATGTTCAAGAAGTTGGACACATTACAAAAACTTATATTTCACATAGGGTAAATAGTCTTTTAAATTCAACAATGTTTTTTCTAAAAATAACTAAGAAGTTAATTATATGAGCCAAAGATAGGGTAATAGCAATTATAGGTTTGGGGCTGCTATTACTCTCCCATGCAACTCATATATTTGATTCTTGGCTTATTAAAATAGAAAAAAGGGGTTTAGCAAAAAATACAGTTAATAAAATAAGATTTATTTTTATTATTTGTATATTTTGCACTTTTAAAATTTCTTCAGTAAACTAAGCATTATATTAATGTTTATAAAATATGATTTTATGACTAAATAATACAAATAAGTTAAAAGGCTTTAAAATGCTTAAGCTGGTGCCTTGGCTTAATATTGTCAGGATATCAATAGTACTGTGGAGCTCCAGCTGGTGAGGGAGGAGTCAAAGCAGGTACTGGCATGGCCCACCAGATGATGAGACCTAACTTTACCAGGTAGGAAATGGCCTTCCCAGCCACAGCCCAATGTCCAGCTGCTGGCAAGGCAGAGTCAATCTTTCCTGTGAGCGCCAGGTAAAGACCTACCAGGAATTGTCTACTCTGTCCAGGGGCATCAGAAGTGGGGGGTTGAGATTGTTGGTTTGGTTTTGAGGGCGGTTCCACGGGGACCAAATAGGCAGCAGGATTGTTGTACTTCCCGTTGAAGATCAAAGGGTAGATGGTGATTGCTTTGCTGTCACAGAAAATTTGATAGGGTTCCTTGGGTGCCTTTGGGCAGGTGTACCACTGCAAGTCTTCCAATGTCCAGGGTTTGTGGTCAGGATTGGAAGGATACTCAGTGAAATGCACAGGGCCAAATGGAGCGTTGGGTGGACGGTAGTAGTCAAAGGCTTCAGTTTTGTCAATTGGAGTCTGACTATCTATCCCAGTGGATGGGTACTGACACTTGGGTGTATGCAGATGAAAGCGTATCAAAAATAGGTATGGAAACAGATTGGTGAACCAAAGGTTCATAACAACTTTATTTGGTTAGGATGACAATACAGAACTTTTTCAAGTGCTTCTGATTTATATACTTACTCACATGCAGGTGCCTCTGGGTATTCTTCTGATGCTATCTGTGTGGCAAGGCTTGGCATCTCAGGTTCTGATGTTTGGCTGGCTGCTTCATGGTTATTTTTGGGGTTTTAAGGAACAGTTGTTTGGCTTTCTGATGGTCCATCTTGGTTTGGCTGGTCATTGATTTTGGCAGGTTTGGCTTCTGGGGTTTTGGGGGTTTTCCCAATTTGATCACCATTTTTGGACTGGCTTGACAGGCTCTCTTGAGCCCAAAGTACTTGATTAAAAAAGGGGTCCCCAATTGGAGACCCCAAATTATTTAATGGAGGGTGGGCTTGATCTGGGTTTACTGGACAGCTAAAAATAGCCTGCCCAGACCCAGCCAAACCCACCAAGGCTTGGGCATAGCTTTTGGGGCCCAAAACAGGCCCCTCAGCTACCACCAGGGAAGGAATGATTCCCACACCTGGATTTGCTTCAAAAAGCAAAAATCCAGGTGCAGGTGAATTTCCCCTGCCTGCTAGCCCCGCCTGGTGGCTAGGAGCAGGTTCAATTCCCGCCCTGGGCTTTGTCACTGTTACTTTTGTAACAAATATAATAAGTTTTAACATATTATGTTAAAATTTAAAGGCTTTTAGAAAAAGGGTAATTTTCAAGCAAAACAAATCATTTACCCTGTCTGCCTAGATGCCTTATGCCTTGTTTTTAGGGCTGCATTGGCAACAAAAAGGGATGATTAAGGCATTTGCCTTAATCATCCTGTCCTCCCTTCCCCAGACCTATCTTTTGGATTCCCTTACATTGGGGGAATCCAATTCTTTAAAAAAAGAAGGTCTCAGAAGGCTTTCTGCGTTCCGGATTTATGAGTTATATAATAAATATAATTATAACAAAATCTTTTTTGACTAAAATTTTTAATTTCAAATTTATTTTTTTAATTTTTTAAAATAGAGAGAAAAAAATAAAAAATAGTTTTTTTTTTAAAAATCTGAATCAACTACACCCTTCTGTGGGTGTGGAAGGAAACAATTCCGAGGGAATCTTCTTTGAGAAGTTTCCCTCAAAATCGTTTCCGGATTTTGGACGGGTGGCTCCTTTTCTTAAAAGGAGCACCCGTCCGAAATCCGATGCAACCCTACTTGATTTTAACCTTTGTTAGGATCTAGGCTTCTATAAAGAGTGGTGAGATTATGTGATTGGGATTTAATAAAACGTAATTTATTTAAATGCGATTTATTTATCAATTGGATAACATTATTTTAGGTTATAATTTTTGATTAACTAGTTTAGGATATATATTGAAAATAAAGCATCTGTGATTGGTTGGGAGAGAAGCTTGTACTCGTAGGGTTAGTATGAGGCTATGATATAATGTGTGGCCCATATCTGTTCAAGAACATTCTTTTACGGGACTGGTTCCCCAACTTACTCTTAAATAAATTCGAAAATCTCATTGCTATGAAATTCAAAAGGCAGGCTTTGATTTATTACTGTGGCACGGATAGGTTAGATGGATTTGCAATTCAAGGATAATTTACTAGAGTGCCACCAAATCAAACTATTATAACATACCAGCTTGTTACGCCATTAAGAAATTACCCTTCATATTTGGAGCAACGTGCGATAGATCAATTTAAGCACTGGTTTATTAAAAATATACAGTTGATGATGGTTGGGATCTGGTTTCTTTTAATAAAAATAGTACTTGGAAGTAACCTGGTCAACTTTGAGACGCTTGGGCCCCAAATGAACCAGCCCATGACAGCAGAGGGGGCGTTTTGGGCTGATTTCAATCCATCCCCCACACGAGAAATCTCAGACTTGCTTCCTCATGCCTTCCTCGCCAAAATAAAACATTGCAGGCCTGGTTCAACAAACAATTGTCTGCATATCAAATTAATAACGTTAAACTTTCAGCCTGCAACTTGGACTTCATTTTTTACCCAGTGCATTATACTCCCCTGTCAGATTGAATCATCTCTCTTTAATACAAGCTCATGGGAAATCCATGGACCTGATGTATTTCCTAGATTTCAATGGCGATCACTCCTGAGCCGGCTTTTGAACCTTAACCTCCCTGAAGCCATCCACCCTCCTGAAGTGTCTTACACTGTCAATGCAAAGGGAATCTTTGCCATCTGGTTCAAGCCGATTGAACTGAACATTAGCGCTATATACCAGACGGACACCAATGGCAAAGTATTCCGGTATCCCTTCACTGCACAGATTCCCCTTGTCACTGAGGATTACCAGATAAATGGGATATTTGGTTTGGAAAACATTTGCTCAATTAGCATTGCCCAGATATGGGATCAATCCCAAACCATCCAATATGAGGCTATCGTTTCCATTCAAAAATACTACTGCAAAAAATAAAGCTCCATATTCTCTAAAACGAAGTCTTCTCCTTCAGACTATATCGCTATTAGAACCCATTTTGCTGCAAAGCTTTATCCAACATTGTATCTTATTATCAAACTGATGGAAACTGTCGAATAAAATATGTGAAACAGATCATGAAAGCTATAAGCCTAACTTCACTATGGTCATCCTAAATTGAATTCATCTCCATCCTTGCTAGGTCCATATTAGAGGATTAATATATATAAAAATTGTCTGTCTGTAATGTCACCTCAAGTGGGCTCAAGCCGTAAGGGATTTAACTGACTTGATTTTTCTATAATAATTAAATAGAAAGTTGATCATTAAGCCTGTTGTGTTTGGCTACTGAGAACAACATTCAAGAGGACACAGCGGGAAACCTTTATAACAAAAGGTTTGAGGTTTGAAGCTAGCCTTGGGTTAGCTCTTCAGGGTAAAATTAAGGGTATGTACCTTAATTTCCTGGATTACAAGATGAAGAATTCCTTTTGGAAAAAAGAAAATGAAAAACTTGAAGAATACAAAAGCCAACACAAATTTGGATAAACTTATCTTTATTAGGAGAAGTAATTCTACTTAAACAGTAGACAAGGGTCAATGATCATTCAATAGGTAGACAGAGTGGCAGAGGGGGTCACATTGGGTTGAACTCATAACAGGATCAGTCAAAGACAAGTAGGATATTCCAGAATGGGTAGACATTGATGCCAACCCATTTATGGAAGGCAAGGAATTTCTGAAGTCAAAAGCAAAACTGGCCAAGTCTTTGCACATATCATTATTTAAAGGCCACATCCAAATAGCATTAATGGTGTGATTTCCAAAAAAGCTAAAAGCTCAATTTAGCTCATTCTTAACTTCAATCCCATACATGCATCTTTAAAAGTACACATATTGAATTCAGTGGATTACAGTCTAAATTATGTTATACTAAAATATAATCCACCTAAACTACCAGGGCCCAGAAAGCCCTAGACAATCAGCTAGCCTGTCTGGGGATAGTACAACAAACTTCTTGAAAAACACTACCAGCTGTCTTCTCAGAGGGAAAACCCCCTCCCTTTGACTGCAAATGGCCAGGGATTTGCAAGTCCTATGTTCAGCAAAAATCTGGAATCATGGATAAACAAAAATCAGGCTTTATTACTATCATAAAATGGTAGATTGATCTAGCACTTTCCCAGCTGCTCAATCAGGCAACCTAATGTTTTTGGGTTCTAATAATAGCTGTTTCACCTCATCATGCTGCAGCCAAACCCATGACCATGAAGAAAAAGACAATACCTTTCCCTCCCCAGGTCCCAGCGCTTATTTTCCAAATCATTTTTCAAGTATCACTGAAAATGATGCCACCAGGCCTCTGGTGGCACAAAAGGCTAAGTATTATTCAGTAAGTATAAGTACTAGGAGGATAAGCCTTTCTCACTGTTGAAATTTCAAATTAAACAACTTTATGTCCAGGACCCATTATTTTCTTGCAGTAATTATCTATTTTTGCACCAATATAATCATTCTGTTTGCATCTATTTGTGAATCTACTACACAATACATCCACACCTATCTGTTTCCTCCTGGTTCTGCTTCTGTCCATTTGGCTAAGCTGTCTTGTACCAGTGACTTGGAGTTCTTCCACCTTCACCATCTGAATCTTCCTCCTGGTCAATCCTGAGGCCCAATTTCAACTATCATTAAAGAGATCCCTTTCACCCCCCTTGCCCAATGTGTCTCCTGCCCATGACTTCAGTAAGTTGGGGTTCATCTACATTAAAGTATTAGGGCTGGCCAAA
Organism: Entomophthora muscae; assembly: GCA_014839935.2. Classification (NCBI taxonomy): domain Eukaryota; kingdom Fungi; phylum Entomophthoromycota; class Entomophthoromycetes; order Entomophthorales; family Entomophthoraceae; genus Entomophthora; species Entomophthora muscae. Next base: position 15,524 of record QTSX02004526.1, on the reverse strand, counting down.
AAGGTTATGTCCCATACTGGAAGTTGGCGCCCCTAGCCACACTGTGAACTATATCCTCAGGATGGCGCCAGTTATTTACATGGCCTTTCAGGCTTGGCCTGCCTCCCCTATGGGGGTCCAGACAGGCTCTGGTATGGGCTTTGACACAAATTTTAAATAAATTTGTATCTAATTGCTTGATTTTTGAATTAGTGGCTAACTCATCAACCATAGCAAAGCGGAGTATCTTTATAGATTACCTGGCTCTATAATGAGTGAATTAAACTTAGAAAGGAAGAAGCAACTGTTTAATATAATTATATATGATTAGATTGTAAACTCTGCAAAGGATTGAATTGACGGATGAAAAGAGAGCTTGATCAGTTAAAAATATTGAATTAAAAAGGATCCATAAATGTCCTGTTTGAGCAAAGGATAATTGCTTGGACTTTTGAATCTTTTATATCCAAGTAAAATTATAAAATATTCCACTTGGATATATCTGCTGATCTAAGCAGCTACATATTATTTAAGAGTAAGCCCTGCTTAATATTCCATCATCCAAATAACAATATTGGTGGAGTCAGCTGGAAATAATGGTATTAAGACATATTAAATGATCTTCATATAGTTTAAAGCATCTAGATGTGTTTTCAGACAATTATGATAAAATTTATACCAAAGATGATACCTTCAGCTGCTCTAGATGCTCATAAATAGAGTAAATACTGGAACTGGGCTCATGTCAAAATCAAATACATGGACCTAATTTGATTCAGTTAAATTCACTCTAAAGGCACAAAACCTAAAAACAACATATTTCTGTGAATACCAAGCTTATCTTAATATCCAAGAGCTTATTTTAAAGCTACATATTAGCTCTACTTTCTGAAATAATCTAGAAACATAAAGGTATAAAATTTTAAAATTGTTTTTTAGATTTACTAAACGTAATTGTAACCCTCTGCTTATGTAGACTTATATTATATTTTTTGTTTATACTTGGAATATGAGAATTTAATACTAAATAGGGATAATTAAGATTATCTTTTAAAAAAAGCATTTTAAAATAGAAATAAAATGTACATATGATAAGTAATCCCAGTGTAAAAATAAAATAAAGTATGTTGAAATGATACATTATACTTAATTTTATATCTGTCCTTAGATGGGGCAAACACCTAGTATAGAAAAGGATAGCTAAGATTAAAAGCTTTATTAAGGTTGAAAAATTTCTTCAGACTTCATAAATAAGTCCAATACTGTAAAGTTACAATCAGTTTGGTGAAATTGAGAGAATCAAAAATTATCATAAACAGCCTACAGTATGTTTATGGGTATTTCACCCAAGTTAATAAAGCATATCTAATAAAATAAAATTTTAATTGGTCATCTTTTTTAAATAAATGAAGCTTTAAAATTCTAAGCCTAAGTTAAAAGTACACTCTTTTGATAGACAAATATTATCATGTTCTGAGGCGCGGCACAGACACACAAAAGGGAATCCTAACCTTAGGATTGAATTTGTACTAAGTCTCAGTTAGAATGGCAGGGAAGGCTATGTGATTACCTTGCGGCCCTGCTTGATAAATTCTACTAGATGTGGTTAGAGAGGCACAAAATTACTTGGAGACACAAAGACAAAAATGTGAAAGGAACTGAATTTTTATTGACAAATAATAAATGTAATATATAGTGGTTAACAATACCACAAATCATTACCAGGACAGTAGGATCACTCACCACAAGCATGAGAGGGGCAAGTGAGTTGTGCAGAATCAGGAAACTGAACAATTGAATTTCCCAATTTGGAGCCAGTCTCATTTCAAAGGGCAAAAGCAAAAAAGAGAGATTTGTCCTCAAAATAACACATTGAAGGCAAAATCAAAACATGGTGAATGGCAGCATTCACAACATTGCCCCCCTCTAGATTGGCCTTAGGAGGGTAAAATTTGCGGAGGAACTTAGCATGTACTTGGGCAAACAGTCAACCACTAGAGAGGACATCACAGTGTAATCTAACCCTTGTTTAAAGGTCACTTCTAAAGTGCCAATCCACAGAAAGTCCAACTTATGTGCGCAATCACCTACTCTGTGTTGATAGTAAAGTACATGGTTACCAACATCAAATTCAGGCAAGGGGGAGCGTCCAGCATTATGGGTGAGAGCTCAAGCATCTTAGTCTTATATGCGGAAGTGTAGGCTGAGGCCTGTATATCAATTATGCAGTTAACTAGGTCCTTAATGTGATTGTCAGGATTCATGGCCTTATCATAGGTAAGCAGGGGGCCCCCAAGAGCAAAGTGATAGTAACCTCTCACCCATACAGCATAGCAAAGGGGGAATAACAGTGACATGATATTTGCTAAGGCGGTACGCAAAGAGAGCAGCAGGTAAGTATAGGTCCCAGTTGGCGGCGTCAGAGTAGGTGAGCTTCCTCATGATAGAGACCAGTGTTAAATTTGCACGCTCAACTGCCCCATTGGTAGAAGGATTGTAGGGGGCAGAGAAAGATTGGTGCAATCCCAAAGCTTCAAAAACAGAGGTTACTAGCTTGGCATTGAAGTTAGTCCCATTATCTGAGAGCAGCACTTGAAGACAGCCATGGAGGTAGAAAACATCTTGCAACAGGAAGGCAGCAGTTGTCTTAGCCATTATGTCCTTTGTAGAGCAAGCCTCTACCCACTTGCTGAAATGATTGACAGCAACCAGAATAAAGCAACACCCAGAAAGTGAGCGGGGATGAGGACCTACCACGTCAATGCTAACAGTGTGAAAGGCATGTTGCGGGAGAACTAATTTGAACTCATGGGCAGCAGCTCAAGGTCTCTGTAGCTGGCAGTTGTGGCAGATAGCAAGGATGTCTGGGACCATCAGGTAAAGGTTCTCCCAGAAGTAGTTTTTCTGAAGCCAGCTAAAGGTCTTGGCAATGCTTCCATGCCCAGTTTCTTTATGAGCTTGTGACACCAACAAGAGGCAAAGACTGGGTCGTACATAATGCAGATACTGATCTTGTACCTTTTTGAAGAGCTGATTGTCGCGTATGAGGGTATCTTTGGATAGCTTGGAAAAGGCCAGCTGTACCTCTTCTGTCTCACTTTCCCAAGAAGAAGGGTACCTAATTAGTTTGTATAGCCAGTTGGCCTCTGCAGGATGCAAAGCAAGAATGGGCATTCTGAAGAGCCCATCAGCATTCTGATGTTGAATCCCAGGGCAAAGGAGCACCGTGAAGTTGTATCCCTGCAGACATAGAGCCCATCTAGCTAGGCGCCCTTAAGGTTTCTTAAGCTGCTGTAACCATTTAAGCAAAGCGTAGTCAGTGACAACTGTGAAGTGGGTGCCATATATGTAATGACAAAACTGCTTGACTGCATGCAACACGGCAAAACACTCCTTCTCTGTGACACTATAGTTCTTCTCATGCTTGTTTAGCACGCAGGAAGTGTAAGCCACAGGATGGTCTACACACTTGTTGTTCATTTGGGCCAGAATAGCGCCAATAGCTAGATTGCTAGCATTGATGTACAGGATGAACTCCTTATCATAGTCAGGATACACTAGGATTGGCGCCTCTTTGAGTTTTTGTTTAAGGGTCTCAAAGGCTTGCTGCTGACTGGTAGTCCATTCAAAAGGAACATTATGTAATAGCTGGACTAAAGGTTCACTAGTATTGGCAAAGTCAGGGATAAACTGTCTGTAGTAGCCCATCATCCCCAGGAAGACTTGTACTTCTTGCAAGTTGATGGGAGGAAGCATTTTGTTGATGGCTTCAAACTTCTTAGTCATTGGGCAAATCCCTGTCTGGGTTACTTTGTGGCCCAAGAATTCAAGATGTTCTTAGAAGAAGGCGCGCTTGGAAGGCTTCAGTTTGAGGCCAGCTTCTTGAATCTTTATGAACACCTCTTTGAGATGAGCCAGGTAATTGGTGGAGGTAGCGCTGAAAACCATTATATCATCCAAGTATACTAGAACACATGACAACTTCAAATCACAAAGGATGGAGTCCATGGCTTGTTAGAAGGTGGTTGGGGTGTTGCAAAGTCCCTGTGGCATGCAAGTGGGCTCAAAAAGCCCTTCAGAAGTAATGAGTGTGACTTTTTGACAATCCTTGGGGAATAGGTCAACTTTCCAGTATCCAGACGCCAGATCCATGGCAGAGAAAAACTTAGAGCCTCCAAGATGTTGGAGAGCATCATCAATACACAGCAAGGGGTACAAGTCCTTCTTGGTCAAAGAGTTCAATTGGTGGCAGTCTATCACAATACTATGTCCCTCATCCTTCTTCATTAAAATGAGTAGCGGGGATGCCCAAGGACTTTGGGAAGGCGCCAGCAGCCCAGCGCCTAACAGTTGTTTGAGCTCTTTAGATACTTGGGCGTCCTCTACACAACTGCGGCAATAGGGTTTAGCACAGAAGGTAGGAGCGTTGCCAGTGTAAATTTGATGGATAAAGCCTTTGGCTAACCCATAGTCAGTACTGTTCTTAGCAAAGATATAGGAAAATTGTTCTAGTAAATCTAGCACCTCTTTCTGTTGAACTGGGGACAGTTGGGGAAAGTATTGCACAGTGAACAAGGATAGGACTTGGGTTTCATCCTCAGGTAGGTTAAAATCTTGGAATGTGCCAAAGGGATGAAGAGACAGGACATCAGGAGCGCTCAGCAACTTGCCATATCTGACAACCTGCCCCCTAGACATGGTCATGGGGAGTGCAGTCAGGTTGGCTACCAAAAATTGAACAGGGTCCTTATGGGAGACATCTAGGATTCCAGGACAGAGATAAAGTTTTTTTTGCCCTAATGAGGGGGGAGAGTACAACTCCAAGAAGGTTTTTTCAGGTAGTTCATATGATATCTGGGAGTCTAGGATGACCTGGGAGCCAGGGGAGATGGTGACAGCAGATGTGGCTAGGAGAGGGATCCCTTCAGATGCAGGACAAGCCATGGGTGGAAACTTCATGTTCAAAGAGTGGGTGCAATACTTGAGGTTGAAAACCCCAGTGGAATATTCCAAGGCACAAGTCTTGAGGCGTCTCCCAGGAACTTTAACTGGCTCTTTGAAGATTAAGGGGACTTCATAGCCTAGAATAGAGAGGTAGCCATCTTTCAAGTTGATTATCCCATTATATTCCCTAAGAAACTGGGTGCCAACTAGGAGATTGTAACTCTCATTTTCCAAGACAACTGCTGGCGCAGCTAGGAGAAGCTTGCCAAACTGCATGGGTAGAGCGGAGTAAACCCCTATGGCACGGGTCATAGACAGTCCAGCTGTGTCATACAACTGGTGGTAATTAAGGTCAGGGGCAAGTTTGAGTTTCTTCACAAGCTTGGAGGAGACAACATTGACTGGTGAGCCAGTGTCTAGAACAGCCTTGATCTTCACTTTTTGAATGGATATCTCTACTTGAGTGGTAGTGCAACCAAAGGGGATAATGACAGCCAGTATATCTTGAGCCTCTGCTAGCTCCTTATCCCACTTCTCAATCATGCATCTTAACCCTGAGAACTCCTTATAAACAGTCTGGAGAGGGAGAAAAACAGATACATTCTTGAAGACAGCGTCAGCAACCTCAGCAGCTTCTTTTGACTACTCTAATAGCACAGGAGACCTCTTAGCCTGAGTGAGGCAAGGGTGTGAGACAATTTCTTTGGCTTCAGGCAAAGGCTTAGCGGTAGTTGTAGTCTTTCCTGAGCGTAACTTATAGGGGACTGTAATGGTTTTGGGAACAGCCAGAACAGAGTACCCATATGCATCAGCATTTTCAATATCAGAGTCATCCAGGTCAGAGTCACAAGAGATATTGTGAAACAAGAGGATAATAGGAGGAACTCATTATCAGCAGGCTTGGATTCAGCCATAGAGGGAGGGATTGGAAGAGACTGGGAAGAATTGTCAACCAAGAGCGTCTCTGCCTTTAGGTTGACTGATCTTTTCCCGCCTGTTCCTTTAGATCAGCTCCTTCAACCCGTGAATTGGTGCAGACTTGAGAATGATGACCTATCTGACCACAGTTGTGACAACCTTGGAGTTGAGGTGGGTTTTGAGAGTTCATGGTAAGAATGTGAGGACCACGGGAAGATGAACCAGAGTTAGAAGCAGCTCAACTTTCTCTAACAGTGGCACCATAGTGAGTAAGGTGCATATCTTGCAACAACGTCTTTATACTCTTCATGGAAGAGAGCATAGCCTTATGGGCTTTGAAGTGAAGGCACAGAAGTTGGTTAACCTTGAGGGCTTGAGCGCAAGCCACGTAGGATTCATGGGCTGTCAACTGTCTGCTTGTAATCAGTTGCTGTCCTTCCATGTAGAATCTGTCTGCAAACTTGGCTAGTGTCTCTTTAGGCTTAAAAGCAATATTCATGAATGCATCCTTCTTTACTTCCAGGCTAAGGTCACCACCAAACTCATCAATCAGAAGCTGCTTCATATCTTCCCACGTCTCAATGGAGGGTTGTTCTGGCACAACTACCTCTTGGCAGGTCGGGTGTAGACAGATCATAATGTGTTCCTTCTTGACTTCATCTGAGGCTCTTTGCATGGAAGTTTCATAGATAGTTAGGAAAGCTGCAGTGGTCAAGGTTCTGGGGTCAAAGACTTGCTTAAAGGTAGGCTTGATGTAAATTCACTGCCACCTCTGGCTTTGGATTGCTCAATTTTTCCTTGTCGTACCAAGAAAGGTTCTAAAACGCCCGCCAAACCCCTTAATTCTTTAAATGATTTGGCTCACACGGTAGATGAGAGGTTTGTGCTGGCCTACCCTGCGGAACCTCTGCCTTTGGTTGTTCCCTCCTGGGAAGAAACACTGGTTAATTTGGACTACTTATTAGCTTGGTATTGCCCACTTCTAAAAACCATTAGAGCTGGCCAATCAGAGGCCGCCACATTGGCACTGAGCAACCCAAGTGAATTCTAAATGACCAGTGCCTCTTCCAGCCAATCAGATCTGACCGCGGAAATTGGAATGAAATCCTCCAGTCCCCCTGCCCCTGCCTAGCAAAGTTTTGCCTCCAGCCAAATAGATTTGGTTCCACTGTCATGTGACCCAACTTATTTGCAGCCCATCCCTTTTATGCAAGCAAGGGGACTTCTAGTCCCCTGCTTGTCTATTTTCCAATAATATTAAAGTTTAGAGCTATTCTGCACTTTATTTTATATTTGTGTTTATTTGGAACCCACTTTTGAGTTCCTATAGCCTAAATATTAGGGTGTTAGTTTCTGTTCCAAGCTTACCTTCTGCCAGCCGGTTTTGAACCTGGATGCTCTTCTGGTTCATTATACTAGTATTGGTTCATCTAGTAGTCGCCTTTCCTGTTCTTGCTTTCAAAACAGAGTTTGAAAACTCAAATTTTCAATTGATTTTCCTTATAATACCTATTATTATTTTGAATTTTCTATTAAAATCATTGATTTTGAACCCACTATTGCTTGCTGTTCTTCCCAAACCTCTTGCAATCATTGTAAAGCCCTCTGAACCCGTTCTGCTACAGTTTGGGCCTGTTTTGATAAGTATACCCTATCAGCCCTTGTTCTGCCTTATTTTTATCTAGAAAATATACTGTCCTACTCCAAATTTTGTGAGGAACATTCCTATGATACTCCCAGCTCTCAAATTTGTGGTATTTTCCTTGGCTCTGTTCTTACTGCTTCTGTGGTCCACCTCCCCTGATTTATAGGGGGAAATCTCTTTGTCAGCCCATCTGGTAGGTAGAGACCCTGCCAGTCTCTGGGACCTCCCTAGCAGTCTTCTCTTTTCTGGAGAGGCTGTGGTCAAGAGCCTGACGTGTGATGAATTGGACTTGGACACTGTGGATCATACTTTGCCCGTTTCTGAAGAAGCTGTGTCTCCCATGCCTCCCCTCCCCAGCGTGGTCCAGAGGCATGCAGTACCCCCAGGCCCTCCAAGGTGTCCTCTCCCGCTCCTACCTGCACTCCATGGTTGCTCACTGGCCTAATACTGATGGGTTTGAACGCCTACTTCCCTCAGTTGTCCCCAGTGTCCTCCCTGTGGTCCCCCCTCCGAGCGGCCATCCCAGTTCTGCACTGGATGGCATCCTGGTGGTTTGTTACACCGGGATGGGAGCCAAACTTAGTTAGTTTAGCCCCCCTCTCTCACACTTGAAGTGAGTTTTGGGAGAGGGCCACCATTTTTGCTATCAAGTACGTTTATACACAGGGAAAACTCTGCCTCAGATTCCAAGGGGGGCTGTCTAGCCCATAACTGGCGAACACTTTCTTCAAGGGTGGTGAGAGTCTCAACAGCGCAGGCCCCAGTATTGACAGCTTGAGTGGTCTGTTGTGCAGTAGTATCTAAGTGTTGAATTTGGGTGGTCACTATTGTGAAGAGTTCAGCCAGTTGTGAAGTAAGGGATGGTCCCACTGAGAGGCAAGGGGCAAATATATCATTCACAGATTTGAGCACTTCATTTATTTCTTGTACATCTCTATTCAGCTCAGTGTGATCCCTCTTCAATTGATTCACCTTGTTAGCTAGGGCAATTAACTCCCTAGCATATTGGATTGAAGGTGCTCCAGATAAACCAGGGCAGCAATCATCTTCATTGACAACCCCAACTGAACTAGCAGCAGTTACCATCATTCCACACAGAGTGGCAAGTTCTTGCTGTAGCTCTGCAACTTGGGTATTCAGTTCAAGAACCTGGGGGTCAGGTTGAGGCACCTCAGCAGGACGTCCCTGACTGCAAGTAGTCAAATGTAGTTCTCAAATGGCATCCTATATTTTCTGCTCCCTATCCACCAAGTCATCAGAAGGGGAGAGGCAGAACATCTGGGTTGGGCGTAGATAGTTCATTTACTTGACTTTAGAGTTTGGCTATGGTAGCAGCAGTGGCCGCTCTTTCTTGCTTAAATGTGGTACTGAGTTCATTAAAGTTGCTAGCAGCAAATTCAGCTACCTGCAGTAGCTGCTCAACGGAATATGTACTGAAGGCATTGAGCTGTTGCACAAGTTGCTCAAAGTCAGTGAGATAAGCGTTTAAGGTGGAATCCACCTGAGCTTGCCAGGGTTGTTCTAGCTGGTGAAACTTGTATAGACGTTCTCTCATGTATTCAGAGATAGACTGGTGCATTTGTTTGATGGAATTAACCAAACGGGTCTGGGAGGTGACAGAGTCACATTGATTGTCAGATACCAATGAAAACAGGGAATGAATCCACTGTTGATAGGCAGCAAACTGGTCCCAGTGATGAGTAACCGCAGCTTGCAGAGACAAGATTTCTTGGACGTGTAGCCCCAACACCATTTGATGGTGGGCCAAGGCAGGCTGCACAATGGATGATAGTAAGTGCTCAGCGGAGCCAGCCACTGAGAGGAGATGTTGTGGAAATTGAGGAGCCATAATTAATTTGTAGTATTCAGCCCAACTGAACTGCAACTGAAGGCAAGGGATGGCTCTTTCACGGGCTATCCCAAGGGCTACAGACATGACTTGGTCCAAGTCAGGGGTACCCATGGGGTAAGCAACTAGGCAAGGACCATTCCTGAGGTTCAGTATAGTGGGGGTAATAGGCTGGTTGGCAATATCTTCCTCAATAGGAGGACTGGTTATTTCAGATGAAGTTAACTCTTGTATAGGCGGAGGCAAAGGACCTGAAAACGTTGATGCAAAGGGGATAACCAAGGGGCTTACAGCCCCTGTAGTGAGCACCAATTTTGTTGTGTTCTGAGGGCAGCACAGAAACACAACGTTAAATCCTAACCTTATGATTGAATTTGTACTAAGTCTCAGTTAGAATGGCAGGGAAGGCTATGTGATTACCTTGCAGCCCTGCTTGATAAATTCTACTAGATGTGGTTAGAGAGGCAAAAAAGTACTTGGAGACACAAAGACAAAAATGTGAGAGGAACTTAATTTTTATTGGCAAATAATCAATGTAATATATAGTGGTTAACAATACCACAAAACACTACCAGGATGATAGGATCACTCACCACAAGCATGAGAGGGGCAAGTGAGTTGTGCAGAATCAGGAAACTGAACAATTGAATTTCCCAATTTGGAGCCAGTCTCATTTCAAAGAGCAAAAGCAAAAAAGAGATATTTTTCCCCAAAATAACACATTGAAGGCAAAATTAAAGCATGGTGAATAGCGGCATTCACAACATTGCCCCCCTCTAGATTGGCCTTAGGAGGGTAAAATTTGTGGAGGAACTTAGCATGTACTTGGGCAAACAGTCAACCACTAGAGAGGAGCTTCACAGTGTATTCTGATCCTTGTTTAAAGATCACTTCTAGAGGTCCAACCCACAACATATCTAGTTTGTGAGCGTGTCCTCCTACTCTATGCTGATAGTAGAGAGTGTGGTCCCCAATGTTGAACTCAGGCAAGGGAGAGCGTCCAGAATTGTCAGGAGAGAGCTCAAGCATCTTGGTCTTGTATGTAAAAGTATAGGCTGTGGTCTTTATGTCAATTATGTGGTTGACTAGATTCTTGATATGATCATCTGGGTTCATAGCCTTATCATAGGAGAGTAAGGGGGTCCCCAGTAGCAACAGAGTGGTTGCCTTGCTGCCCATATAGCATAGCAAAGGGGGAATACCCGGTGACACAATGCTTGCTAAGGCAATAAGCAAAGAGAGCAGTGGTAAGTATAGATCCCAGTTAACAGCACCAGAATAAGTGAGTTTTCTCATGATAGAAACCAGTGTTGAATTTGCACGCTCAACTGCCCCATTAGTAGAAGGGTTATAGGGAACAGAGAAAGATTGGCAAGACCCCAAGGCTTTGACAACAGAGGTTACTAACTTGATATTGAATTTAGTCCTATTGTCATATAACAGCATTTGAGGGCAGTCATGGCAGAAGAATACGTCTTGCAACAGAAAGAGAGCAGTCATCTTGGCAGCAATGTCTTTCTTAGGGCAAGCTTCTACCCACTTACTAAAATGATCAACAGCAATTAAGATAAAGCAGCAACCAGAGCAAGAGCGGGTGAGAGGCCTCAAAGCGTCAATACTGATAGTATGAAATGTGTGTTCAGGGTGGACTTGTAAAGTTACGCCTCCCCCTTAGGCCTCCACTTCAATTCCTGCCAAATGCTTGGGAATTTCTACCAAATTATGTTTGAATATTTATCTAAAAGGTCACCAAAAAAGCCCAAGAAAAGCCATCAACTTAATACCTTGGAATTATTCAGAAGATGCCTCCACCTAACCCACCCAAGAGACACCTCTGGTTAAATATCATGTGCAAGAGCGGCCGGGAGCAGTGGTAATTGCATCCAAAGAATGTTCCTGATGTTAATTGGTTCAGTTTTCTTTTTGACTATGTCCGTTCAACATTTGTCAAGATCTTCCTGCCTCAAGAAATTCATTTGTATCCGCTAATATGATTGGTCAATTGGTTTATGACATTTGATCTATCACCCTAATCTCATTCCATCCCTTAAATGAATGCAAGAGTTGTAAAAGACCTTGCTTTATCATTCTCTACTCTAATAAAGTTTGAAATTTGTTAGTGAAATCCGGCCATTTGATTTTTTCTATTGCTTTTGGTGTTCAGTTGATTCCTCCCCTCCTTTGGCCTTCCAGGAATTGTTGGCAGCAACCTTTTGGTTGTTGTTGAAACTGCAATTTTATTGTGGTTGAGAGCTTGGTTTTATTTCCTCTTAACCTGCTCCCCAATTCTCACAGGACTAGCTTGAACTCATGAGTGATGGCTTTAGGTTATTGGAGTTGGCAATCATGGCAAATAGCAATAACATCTGGGAACAACAATCAAAGATTTTCCCAGAAATAATTTTTCTGGAGCCAGTCATAGGTCTTAGCAACGCCTCCATGTCCCATCTCCTTATGAGCTTGAAGCACCAATAAAAGGCTTAGACTAGGTTTTACATAAGGCAGATAGTGGTCTTGTACTTTCTTGAAGAGCTGATTGTCACAAATGAGCGTGTTCTCAGATAGCTTGGATAGGGCAATTTGAACTTCTTCTGTCTGGCTCTCCCAAGAGAAAAAATATCCAATTATTTCATACAGTCAATCAGCCTCAGCAGGGTGTAGAGCAAGGATGGGTATTCTAGATAATACATCATTGTTTTGATGTTAAATCCTGGGACAGTGTAGCACAGTAAAGTCATAGCCTTTGAGGCAGAGAGCCCATATAGCTAGTTGTCCTTCTGGCTCCTTAGGCTATTGTAACCACTTAAGCAAGGCATGGTTGGTGACCACTGTGAAATGGGTGCCATAAACATAATGATGGAACTGTTTGACATCATGCAACACAGAAAGGCACTATTTATCTGTGACACTGTAATTCTTCTCATGCTTATTCAGTACATGAGAATTATAAGCTACAGGGTGATCCACACCCTTGTCATCTAGTTGAGCCAAAATGTCTCCAATAGTCAGGTCACTAGCATTAGTGTAAAGGATGAATTCCTTATTGTAGTCAGGATACACTAGGATGGGATCCTCTTTGAGTTTTTTCTTAAGGGTCTCAAAGAATTGTTGCTGACTAGCGTTCCATTTGAAAGGGACGTTATGCAACAGCTGGACTAAGGGCTTGCTAGTGTCAGCAAAGTTGGTGATTAATTGTCTGTAGTTTTCCATCATGCCCAGAAAGACTTGGACTTCTCTCAGGTTGGTGGGCAAAAGCATTTTGTTGATGACCTCAACTTTCCTAGTCATGGGGCGGATTCCTGTCTGAGTCACCTCATGGCTCAAGAATTCAAGGTGTTCCTTGAAGAAAGCACACTTTTATGGTTTTAACTTAATGTCAAAACCACAAGCTTGACCTGCCAGCAAGGTTCCAACCAAGCAGGTTTGTGACCTGCAATCCAATCATCCAGTCACTTGGAGCCAGACTAGGAAGTCAACTTGAATTACCAAATCCAACAAAATGAAAAGATGATGATCCTTCCTGGTGGATACCTTGTTTTGGCGCTTGACTCATTACCAGGATCAAGCCACTCCCTTCTTCTATCCAGCTGTGGGATCACCAATCATGTTCCTGTTATCCTTGATTCACATGAACTATATAATCACTATCTCACAATAAAGATTATTATCTATCTCCTAAATATTTTTCCCCATGTAACTCTGCTAAAACAGCACAGTTACAACATTAAGGCCAGCCTCTCAAATCTTTGCAAACACATATTTGAGGTGATCCAGGTGATCTTTAAAGGTGGCGCTGAAGACAGTTATATCATCTAAGTACACTAGGACATATGAGAGCCTCAAATCACAAAGGATGGAGTCTATGGCTCATTGGAAGGTAGCCAGGGCATTGTAGAGTCCTTGTGGCATGTTTGTAGGCTCAAGTAGTCCTTCAGAAGTGATGAGCACAGCCTTATGTCTATTCTTAGAAGAGAGATCAACTTGCCAGCACCCAGATGCTAGATCCATTGCAGAGAAGAACTTAGAGCCTCTAAGGCAGCAGAGAGCATCATTTAAAAGCAGCAAGGGGTAGGAATCCTTTTTGATTAAGAAGTTCAATTGTCAATAGTCCATCACAATACAATGATCTCTGTCCTTCTTCTTCAGTATGAGCAAGAGGGAGGCCCATAGACTTTGGGAAGAAGCCAGTAGACCAGCTTCTAAAAGTTGTTTGACTTCTTTAGACACCTGAGCGTCCTCTACACAACTGCGGCAATATGGTTTAGTGCAGAAGGGGGGAGCGTCACCAGTATCAATATTATAAATGACGCCTTTGGCTAGACCATAATCAGTGCTATATTTAGAAAAAATTATCTGAAAACTGATCTAGAAAATCCAGCACTTCCTTCTGTTGTACCAGGGAGAGGTGTGGCAAATCTTGTGCAGTGAACAAGGATAGGACTTGGGGCTTGTCTTCAGGTAAATTAGTATCTTGTAACTTACCAGAGGGATGTAGCAATAGGACATCAGGAGCATTCAGCAACTTGCCATAGCCAAAAACCTGCCCTCTAAACATATGGATGGGAAGAGCAGTTAAGTTGGCAACTAGCAATTAAACAGGGTCTTTATGAGAGACATTCAAGATTCCTGGGCAGAGGTAGGGTTTGTTGCGCCCTAGCAAGGGAGGAGAGTATAACTCTAGGAAAATGCACTCAGGTAACGCATATGATATTTAGAAGTCTAGGATAGCTTGAGATCCAGGGGAGATGGTTACAGTTGAAGTGGCCAGAAGATGAATCCCTCAGACGCAGGTCAATCCATAGGAGGACACTTCATGTTGGATGAGTGGGTGCAATACTTGAGGTTGAAAACCCCAGTGGAATATTCCAAGGCACAAGTCTTGAGGCGTTTCCCAGGAACTTTAAATGGCTCTTCAAAGATCAGAGGGACTTCATACACTAAGATAAAGTGGTAGCCATCTTTAAATTTGATGATCACATTGTATTCTCTAAGAAACTGAGTACCAACTAGGAGATTGTAACTCTCATTTTCCAAGACAAATGCTGGCGCAGCTAGGAGAAGCTTGCCAAACTGCATGGGTAGAGCAGAGTAAGCCCCTATGGTGCAGGTCATAGACAGTCCAGCCGTGCCATACAACTGGTGGTAATTAAGGTCAGGGGAAGTTTGAGTTTCTTGATAAGCTTTGAGGAGACAACATTAACTTGAGATCCAGTGTCCAAGACGGCATTGATTTTCACCTTTTAGATGAATATTTTCACACAAGTGATAGTACAACCAAAGGGTGGAAGGACTAAAAGCATATCCTGGGCTTGTGCTAGCTCTTTTTCCCATTTTTTAATAATGCATCTCAATCCTGAAATCTCCTTATAGACAGTCTGGAGAGAAAGCAAGATTGAAAAGTTCTTAAATACAGTGTTAGCAACCTCAGCAGATTCTTTGGTTGACTCTACAAGCATAGGTGACCTCTCAGTTTGATTGAGTTATGGACAAGAGGCAAACTCTTTGACTTCATATAAAGGCTTGACAGTTGTTGTAGTTTTCCCATATTGTAACTTGTAAGGAACTGCAATGGTTTTGGGGACAGCAAGAACTGAATACCCAAAAGCGTTGGGATCATTGACATCTTAATCATCCATGTCAGAGAAGTCAGAGATGGTGTGGAACAGCAACAGAATGGGAGGAGTCTCAGTGTCAGCAGGCTCAGAGTCAGCTATAGGGAGGGGTTTGAAGGAGACTGGGAAGAATTGTCAACCAAGAGCGTCTCTGCCTCTAGGTTGACTGTTCTTTTCCCGTCTGTTCCTTGGGATCAGCTCCTTAAACCCAAAGATTGGTGCAGACTCAAGAATTTTGACCTATTTTCTCACAGTTATGGCAACCCTGGCGTTAAGGAGGGTCCTGCAAGTTCATGGTGAGGATATGCGGGCCATGTTGTCAGTGTTTCAGTCTTGGGCAGCCAGCCCTTTGTTTTCAGGGGTAACTTGGGTCAGGTTTTTTACGGGCAATGCCCACCACAAGAGGGAAGATAACTTCAAAAGGTAGGAGGTAGACTTCCCCACCCAAGACCATGGACCAGCGGCCAGGATTATAGTGTCAATCACCCCTGTGAGGGTGATGTACACAATCCCAAACAGCTTGCCAGTATGGTTGGTTGGGAGGTCAGGTGCAGAAGCAGGCATGGGTTTTGGGGTC
>QTSX02004525.1:0-102127 GCA_014839935.2 Entomophthora muscae | reverse complement strand
TGAAGGAGAATGAACGTCTACAAAAAACCTTTGTCCCCATCCAAGATAGACATGAAGCTGGGGACAAAGTTTGTGTCATGAACATTGATAAAAGCAAACTACAACCCAAGAAAGTAGGTCCAGAAATGATTCTAAAGGTAAACAAAAATAACACTTACCTTGTGCAAGGGCTTGGAAAACATAAGCAAGACAAGACCCTACACCATGTTTGCCTACAACCCTGCAAAGCAAGACAGAAACAACAAGAAACCGCCCTGCCTGCCATCAAACAACAACTGGTTCAATACGGCGCCCAGGCTCCTGACAACCTCCCTGACAACCTGCCCCAAGAGGAGGCTAATCTTCAGTTGGGGGGGTGTCAAAACAGCAGGCTCGGCCTGCCAGCAAGGTTCCAAGTAAGCAGGTTTGTGACCTGTAATCCGATTATCTGGTCACCCAAAGCCAGACTAGGAAGTCAACTCAAATTACCAAACCCAACAACATGAACAGATGATGATCCTTTACGGTGGATACCTTAATTTGGCGCTTGACTCATTATCAAGATCAAGCCACCCCTCTTCATCATCCAGCCTTGTGATCATCAATCATGTTCCTGTTATCCTTGATTCACATGAACTATATAATCACTATCTCACAATAAAGATTATTATCCATCTTCTAAATATTTTTCCCCATGTAACTCTGCTAAAACAGAACAGTTATAACAGATTTTCATTTTTGTTTTTTAGATTGAGTTGATTTTGTTTATCTTAACAGATTATAAAACTACTAAGCAAGCTATCATATGCTATAGAATATAGTCAAATTGTAGATCCAAGAAAAGGCTCAGACAGGCTATTTTTACTGATTTGAATATAATACTAAAATAAACCTATTTTTTAAATCATTGCAATTAAAATCTGGTACCTTACTTAGGCTCTCAATTTTTTAAATTGATATAAATCCTAAGCTGAGCTCCACTTTTTGCGCTCATACATTTAAAAATAAATTTTAGCTTAAATTTATAGGATTAGAGAAATTAGTTGCCCAGGAATAAAGTAATAAGTGCCATTTTATTTGTTACATAAATGCCAGAGGACAATAGTGTCAATATGTTAAATTCAAGAGATCATGTTTAATTTTTTGATCTATACAACAAGGATCATTTTGAGCTTAAAATTTAATAATTATCAATGTCTTAAGCTTGATAGTGTCTTACAGTTTGGAGCTTAACACATCATTAAATACCAGACAGTATAGATTATGTTAATTATAATATTAAAACTGTTTAATAAATTACTTCTTTAAAAACAATTAAGCTACTTCTGAAAAAAACTAGAAGAACTAACTATTTGATAGAAAAAAAGAAAAATATCATTATGAGAGAATTAATCATGCATTAGAATGAACGTTTTATAATTTATTGGCTCTAAAGTCCAATTTAGTTTGATTAAGGCTATAAATACAAAGAAAATGATATGAAGTTGATTATCTTGTAGTAATTTATTAAGTAAAGTGAGAATTCAGCTTTTTAGAAAGTTGACGCTTTTTAACTAGCAGTAATTACTGTACTAAATACTTTTAATATATAAAATGTCATATAACATATGTCACAGCCCATATTGGTGTTCATCTGGACTTCTACAGGAGAGGCAGGCCAGGCCTGAAAGGTCATAAAGATAATGGGACAATTCTGACCAGGTGTGAGATTAGGCTGATTGAAAACAAATGATCAGGCTAATCATTACACACAGATCATTATCAGTTACACACTGTATTATCACTAGGTTATCATTCTATTAAGTGTAGTGATTATACGCCATATAATTACTGGTTTATTATAATTAATATAGCAGCTATACACCATATAATTATTAGTTGATTATAATAGATATAAAAATTATACACTGTATATTCAGTAGATAACATTCTATTAAGTGTAGTAATTATACGCCATGTAATCCCCAATATATTATAATTGATATATCAGTTATACGCTGTGTAATTGTTAGTTTATTATGATAGATGCAACAATTATATGCTGTATTATCACTTGATTATCATTCCAATGTGTAATGATTATACATCATATATTACTAGTTTATTATAATTGATATAGCTATTATACACTGTATAAACGTTAGCCAATATAGTGTTTATTATTGATTACATAGTGTGTAATCTTGAAATCATCAATTGTATATTGCTCATCTTATCCTACTGGACGTTGTATTAACTCAGTCCCACCCAGCCTGAAGGGTGTATATGAGTATATCAAACAAGTGATGTGCAAATGACTAGGAAATACCAAGTTTAGATCAGCATTACACAGAATATAATTGGTTCCTTATTGGTTTGGGTCAGCATTACATGGTGGATAATCCACAGGTCAATATTGGATTGAGTCAGCTATTATACGGCATATAATCCCTAATTCACACCGTCATATTAATAAGCAGAAGGCTTGACAGCCAGAAAATAATCACTAATTAAGCCCTAAAAATGGAAAACAGGAATACCAGAATTCTATCTTTCAATATAGGAGGACTGAACAGGGACTATTTCTAGGTGTCAACCAAATACAGTGTAGTTTCCTAGTGCTACAATAGGCGCGTAAAGATACAGCCAATCAATAATTGCCAGTAGGTTAGCTCAAGAAGAGTGTAGCTGTAGCTGAAGTGCCATGTACGCCTTGTAAAGGCTAGTAGCAGCACACATGCCAAGAAAAGCCAATCAGGATAGTTGCAGCCAGCAAAGATGGACCTATTGCAAAGGTAGCCACTGATAACTGTCTGAAAGGACAATAACAAGGGTTGTTGCAGTATATATAGATACAGACACCTGAAAGGATAAAAACAAGTTCTTAGTTACACCTGGATAGATTGCAGCCGCTGGCTAGATTGTACTTCAGTTTCAATAAATGTAACTATCTTCAAAGTTATATTCTACTGTAATCTGTAGTGCTTTTGCATAGAATTAGGTAGAGTACATTGGTAAGGCTAACATCTATCTGTAGCTTTGAGCATACCAGCAATAACCCCAGCTGCTCAACATACAGTTTACAAAGAGAGGGATACAGTAAAATTTCGGAAGAGGGCCTAAGCTAGCTCAGCGGCTTCTTCTGAGGAGTTCACTAAGACAGGGGGTTGATGAGCTTGGGCTAGGTAAGAGCAAGCCACCATGGCCTTAGCTTTAGCCAGAGGTGGGCGAGATGTAGTTGTGGTCTTCCTTGAGCAAAGTTTTTAGGGGATCAACACAGTTTCAGGGACAGCCAGCACTTAGTAGCCATAACTATCTGAATCATTGTAGTCAGAATCTTTGAGTTCAGAGTTGCTTGAAAGATTGTGGAACAGATGAAGAATAGTGGTGCCAGACAGAGGAGAAGATTCTATGTCTGAGGTAGGATCAGTAGGAGACAGGAGAGATTGGTCAGCAGAGAGTGTCTCTGCCTCTAAGCTGACCTATCTTTTCCCACCTGTTCCTTGGGATCACATCTCTCTATGCAAGGGGTGGTGCAGGTTTGAAAATGGTGTTTAATCTGAACACAATTGTGACAAACTTGTTGCTTGGTTTGCCTATTAAAGCCAAGGGTCATGATGCGTGGGGTGCAAGAAGTAGTTCCAGAGCTATTGGCCTTATTCTCTTAGACCACAGTTCCTGCATGTGTCAAGTACATATTTTGCAGGAGGGTCTTTGTGATGTTCCACGTGTTGGATGGTTGTGCAGGCAGGGCTAATATTAGCCAAGAGAACATCAAGTGGCTTTTGACATGTAGAGGCCTAGTAGGGAGCATTGGCTACTAGGGGGAAGTTAAGGCCTGCCTAGTAGGTGACAGAGGACTACTAGAGGAAAATAATGAGCCAGCCCATCAGGGACCATTGGCTGCTGTGGGTTTGTTAAGTCTCTCCACCCAGCAGCAACCATTGGCTGCTTGGGGTGGGGAGTGGATGACCCTGGCAGGTAACACAGTCTGCCAGGGAAGAGAGTGAGCTTAGATAGCTCTATGTGCCCTTGTGCTCTTACAGGAGGTCTGTAAGCAAGCACTCTACCTTACAGGCTTGATCCTTTCTCTTGTCTGAAGGTTCTCCTGGGAGCAACTCAGGCCATGACAATAGTAGGATCTAAATTTTAGCTGTCTCAAAATGAAATAGGGTGATTTTTGAGAATACCTATGATTCTTAAAAGAATTAGCACAAAGCCACTCTAGATCCTTTGATTTCCTGTTTGAGATACCCATAAATTATATTTATTTCAAATTCACCTCATTTTTGATTTGAAATTTGGTTCTTGGATTTGAAAATCCCGCAATTTCAGATTTGTTAATTTTTATATGTTGTCTATGATTTTTTTGACATTCAAAAAATCTCAAATTGTAAATTAGAATCCCAAATATCTGATTCATGTATCCCACATTTGTTTGCTGTGTTTTGTCTTTTGTTAGTTGAGTTATCTGCTCAAGGGATTTGAAATTTGCCAATTTAAATAAATTAAAAAAGTCAAATTAAATGGTTGATTTTATTAAATATTTTATTTTTCACTCAGCTGAGTTGCCTGCAAAAGTGAATCAAAATTTGGACCAAGGATTTGAAAATCCCGCATTTTTACGTTCAGGTTCTGAATTTACAGTAAAAAGATTGAATTTAATATCATATAATGAAATAAAGAGAAAGCAGGAAATAGTTTACAGTAAATAGACTGTAAATTTATAAGTATTTGATTGAGTGGAAAGGAGCCAAAAAGGCCAGAAACAGGACAGAGAAACATTGAAGAAATTAGGGTGCAAAAATCCCCATAAGTAAAACATAGCTGGAAGCTCTCAAGTTTGCCCAGAGAAATGTGAAGGGAATCACAGAAAAATCTTTTGAAACATGGGGAAAGTGTTTACCTGGGGAAAGATGACGCCAGGTTTTAACCAGAGTCAAGAGCAAATCATTCAGGGAAACTTTTTGGCAAAACAGTTCAATACAGGTGTCTGATTGGCTGAAGGTCAAAGCCTATTTTATCACTGTTTTAAGGGCTTTAACTGAAGGGGTTAAGCCTAAAAAATGAGGAAATGAAGCAGAAAAAGCTGGCTTTTAATTGGCTAAAATAAGTTAGAAAGTTTAATATATTATAGAGCAGAAGAAAATAAATAGTTTAAGCCTGAAAAAACAGAGTTATGAGAGAAATAAGGACTGAAACAAGGAGCTATAAAGAGGGATCAATCTGAGACTTTTCAGGGACTGGATCAAGTGTAATAACAAGGCCACTAGAGCTATACAGAGAGCTAGATCAAGATAAAGGTGAAAGAGCCCAAGGTAAAAAAACTAGAGCTTAAGATAAAAGAGCTGAAGCCAAGCAAGGAGCAGGAGTCCAAGACTAAGGTGCAGGAGTCTAAGACCAAGTACAAGGATACCAAGAGATTGTTGGAGGACTCCAAGTGTTGGCACATATATATTGTTTCCTAGACCCCTGGACCACATAACAGAAAGCTTCTAAGGGGATCTTCCTTCTGAAAGCAAATAAGAGCCCATTTTGAACCCCTGTCCAAAATTCCCAGTAGTAAAGATAGACCCTATGAGTGAGTTACCCAATATCTTCTACCCTATCCAAGAGGAGGACACCTACCACCAAAGCTGTTGAAGTTTTGCAACTAGTAAATCTTCCCAGGAGGAGTGGAAAAGGTTGACTGGACACCTTGATATGACAAATAGAGGAAGATAGTTTATTGGGAATGAGTTTACTAGGTTGTTGAAGGATTGGTACAGGCCCACAAAGGGACTAGCACCAGCTGAAGTACAAGTGCATGCTGGGGAGGCCTGCCTAGTTATAAGGAAAGGCAACCTCCAGAATTAACTCATACAGAATGGAACATCCTCCATGTCGACAATTTCAAAAATTGTTTTTGCTTTATCTTTTATAATTTCAATTAAAAGCTCAAAATAAAAACCAAACATTGCTTCTATTATCAGTGTCAATTATTTAATCAAGAAAAAATATTCTTTAATATTGAAAATAAGAAAAATATTTTTGAGAATTGTTGACATGGAGGATGTTCCATTCTGTATGAGTTAATTCTGGAGGTTGCCTAAGGAAAGTACCGGAAGAGTTTGCAGTAATGCAAGACAAGTATAAGAAACTTCAGGCAAGCTACCTACCACTACTAGGGAATGGCAACTCCTTCCAGCCAATCCATGGCTATGACACAGGACACACATTTTGTGACTGGTAAACAGAAACCCCACAGGTCTCTTATGAATTCAAATTTACTAGGGGTTCTGATTGGACCAGCATCTTGTTGTCCTCCAATTAACAAGTGTGAAAGTGACTCCTTTTGCTTACGCCCAGACCTTTTCCAATTGGCTAAATATCAATTGCCATCAATAACTGAGGCGTCTTAATCCCTAAAAGCCTCCTGACACTTGGAATACCTTCACTAAGGCTATTAGGATCAAACATCTCTGTATAAATCCTTAAGTTTTCTACTAATAAGATTAGGCTTATTACATCTCATCAACTTTGATATTGGATCTTCAGCTCTTATCTTTGGTTTGATAGGAAGATCATTTTTTCATATTATTGAATAAAACAAATATTGAATCCTGAACATCAAATCTTCTTTAACTAAGACTTTTGCCCACCACTTTGTTATGCTGAGTAATAAAGTGCACCTTGACACTCTGATAGCGATTATTTAGGGGATTAGCTGGCTTCTGGATTTTGGGTGGTGGATTCCTTTGATATGTTGGCTGGCTTGGGCTGCTACTTGTGAGGTGTATCCAAACAAAACTTATTTTTTTGCAAATGCTTAAAGTTTGAAGGGTTTTGTTCTTTATGGGGTATCCTGCTTATTATTGTTTTATTATATTAAATTTTATTTTCTTTAATTGATTTGGGATTACTATTAAACATTATATTGTTAATTGTTGAAGTTTTTAATAAATCATTAAGTGATGATTTTAATATTTTTGGGATTTTGATCAAGAAATGATACCAATTATGACGAAGCTCACAGATTAGGGTTTCAGCAACCAAACCCATAAATTGGCAGTATAAAAACCAATGATACCAAATATGATGGAGATTGCGGACATGAATTAAAGCTTTCAAACAACATAAATTGATAGTATAAAACATATGCATATTAGATCAGCAGTAGTCTGCTGACCTGAACCATAAATCAGCCAATGGTAAGCACTGCCACAGCGCTTAATGATACATGATTTGCCGCTGTGCCACTTTGGAAAAATACAGGTGCCACCTAGCAATTGGATTAGCGCCAAAGCGCCAAACTACTTTACATTCAAGCGCTGCAGTGAAGCCTAGTAATTGATTCAGACACCAATACCCAAATTAGTATTATGGCAAGCGCTGCCTGATAATTGAGTTAGGCACCAAAGCACCAAATTACTATTACGTCAAGCGCTGCCGCGCCAACTGAAAATAATTGCAGGTGCCGCCTGGCAAATATTACAAGTGCTGTCTTACTTTTACATTGAGTGCCAAAGCCCTGGGTTTTATTCACCATAATCTCAAATTACCATATTAATCACACTAACAAGCATTAATCTTGGAGCATGCCAGGAAGGTAGAAAGTGATCCTGAAGTAACTAAATTATTCCATGCCAGCAAGGATCACTTGTGCTGGGTGAAGATGAAGATATTCTATTGGTTGATGTGCAATAAGCACCTAACCTAGATGAATAATTACCCAAATAAGGGGCATGTTAGAATGTCCTAGAAGACATTGCTAGCAGCCCAGGGATTAACCCTGAACAAGGTATAAGAAGAATTAATCAATTACAATAAAAATAATCTTTAATCTTTGACCCATCTTTGATTTATCTTTAATCTGGTTGACCTTTGTCCTAATCTTTAAGTGCTTCTGCATGATCAAAAGCCATTTATAGACAATAGTCATGTTTCCATTCAATCCTGGCTCTTCTGATACTATACTACTCATATCCTCACATATGACTGTATTCAAGAAAATGCCCTGTGCCCAATAATCTCAAATAATTGTGGCACTGTAATACAAAAAGCGCAACAAAAATGATACTGGAGGGGATTAAAATATTTTTGGTGAGGGTTTGGGGGCTCCTATGGTAGTTTTTTGGGGATGGTATCTGATTGCTTTGGTCTTTATCTAACTAAACCTTTTAGAGCTGATTTGATTTTTGAAATTTAACTGCTGATATATTTTTTGATCAAACTTTGCTGATGGCAGAAGCTTAGTCTTACTTCACAATAGCCTAAAACCCCTAACAGGTTTAATGTTTCCAGGGATTGGAGCAGTTAATCCTTATGATTTGTTGGGAAAGCTGCTACAGAAAAGCCAGGGACATAGTGTTTTAGACCCTAATTTTTGAGCTTTCATTGATGGATATTTTGTTGATTTCAAGTTAATATTAATAACCATACAAGAATATAAGTTATATTTGTTGAGTATATACTTCTGGGAAGTATAATAAACAAGACAGAGGGAAAAATTAAGAAGAGAATGATACTTTATTGTATATGAATATAGGGTATTATATAGTATCATGAGAAGCCACATACTGTCCATATACATCATGGTAGTCATGGGGCTTAACCAAGTGGTTGTTCCTGTTAAGTCACAAGGCTTGTCAAGTTGTGTTATTATTAGGATTCAAAATGTTTGATCCCCATAATAGATGGTTGAATGATAGCAGTGCTACCAACTTATTGATCAGTTGGGGATCATTTGGTGAGTCACTCAGGGAATTAATTCCATGAGTGGGAGCAATTGAAGATGTTGTGACATCTCCTCCTGGGGTACTAGAAGGTGGAACCTTAGGAATTTTCTTGAGAGTTTTGGGGATATGGGCTTGGTATTAATCCAGTTTGGTGTTGGGTACAGGGAGCTGGGAGTTACATTAAGCTGTTCTTGCTTTGCATAGGCAGAGGCAGTCATGGTGCATGGTACATGCGCTTCAGTTCTGTTTGAGCGCCAATACCCTTGATGAGATAGGTATTGTTGGGCTTGACCTCCATGACAATGTCTGGCCCATGTAACCCTGGATACAACTTGTGCATGTCATGATTGACAACCCAGATATTGTCCCTGACTTGGAAGCCCTCTTGTTGTAGTTGGATTGCTTCTCTCTCAACTCTCTTCTTCTCCAGGTCTTCTGGGTCCTTTCTAGCCAGCTGTACATTAGGGTCACTTTCATCTGGTACCTTCTTGGGTAGAGGTAAATGTGTTCCTGGTGACAGTGCTAACAGGGGCAGGCTTTTGCCCATAGACAAGTTCACACAGGCTTTTACTTGTATTACGGTTGAATTGTGCTCTACACACAATGAGTGCTATTGGTAACATGTCAACCCAGGCTTTTGGATTGTTAGCAGATAACTTACTGAGGGCTTCTACTAGCAAGCCGTTTAGTTGTTCTACTCTTCCATTTGCTTGTGGGTAATAGGGAATGGCTGTGATGTGATTTATTCCATTCTTGGCAAGGTAGATATTGATGTTGATGGCTTTAAGTGTAAATTCACTTCCACCTCTAGCATTGGACCGCACAATCTTCTCTTGTTGTACCAAAAAAGGCCCAAAAAGGCCTGCCAAACCCCTCCATTCTTTAAATAATTTAGCACACACAGTTGATGAGAGGTTTGTGTTAGCCTACCCTGCAGACCCTTTGCCTTTGGTGGCTCCCTCCTGGGAAGAAACACTGGTTAATTTAGACTATTTATTAGCGTGGTGTCATCCACTTCTGAAAACCATTAGAGCTAGCCAATCAGAGGCCACCACATTGGCACCAAACAACATAAGTGAATTCCAAATGACCAGTACCTCCTCCAGCCAATCAGATCTGGCCACAGAAATTAGAATGAAACCCTCCAGTCTCCCTACTCCTGCCCAGCAATTTTTGTCTCCAGCCAATTGGATTCAGAGCCCACTGTCATGTGATCAGTTTTGTTGCAAGCCATTCCTGTTAATCAAGCAAGGGGACTTTCAGTCTCCTGCTTGTCTATTTTCCAAATATATTAAAGTTTGGTGTCATTTTCAACTTAAATTTTAATTATTATTGTTGCCAGGAACCCAGTTTGTGTTCTAGCAGCCTAAGGATTAAAGTGTTAGTTTTGGCTTTAAGCTTACCTTGTACTAGCTGGTTTCAAACCTGGCTTCTCTTCTGGTCTCCTATACTAGGGTTGTTTTTCCTAGTTGTTGTCTCCTCTGCTTTTGCTTTAAAAAACAGAGTTCAATCTCTGAAATTTGAATTGATTTTTTTTATAAACTCTATTATTATTTTGAAATTTCTTTTAAAATCATTGTTTTTGAACCCATTCTTGCTTGCCGTTCTCGCCAAGGCCTCCAAGACCATTGTAAAACTGTTTGGACCCGTTCTGCTGCAGTTTGGCACAATTCTGTTAAGCCTACCCTACCAGCACCTTTTTTACCTGATTTTGGTCAGAAAATTATACCAACCTACTCCAAATTTTGTGAGGAATATTCCTATGATACTCCCAGCACTTAAGTTTGTGGTTTTCTCCCTGGCTCTATTTTTGCTACTTTTGTGGTCCACCTCCCCCAATTTGTAGGGGGAAATCTCTTCATCTTTCAGGCTTGTAGGTAGAGACTCTTCTAGTCTTTGGGACCTCCCCAGCGGCCTTCTCTTTTCAGGAGAAGCTGTGGTCAAGAGCTTGACGTGTGATGACTTGGATTTGGATACAGTGGATCATACTTCACCCGTTTCAGAAGAAGCCGTGCCTCCAATGCGCCCCCTCCCCAGCGTGGTTCTGAGCCATTCAGTACCCCTTGGTCCCTCCAAGGTGTTCTCTCCCACCCGCACCCCTTGGTTGCTCACTGGCCTGATATTAATGGGCTTGAATGCCTACTTCCCCCAGTTGTCCCTGGTGTCCTCCCTGTGGTCTCCCCTCCAATTTGGCCATCCCAGTTCTTCACTGGATGACATCCTGGTGGTTTGTTTCACCAGTATGGGAGCCAAACTTAGTCAGTTTAGACCCCTTCTCTCACATTAAGTTTGGTTCTTCCATCTGTGATCAGGAAGTCAGGTTTCCCAAATTTAGCTATGATTTCTTTGCCAGTAAATTGTCTCATATCTCTGACTTTGTGTTCTTTTGTAGCTTGGACTACAGACCATCTGGTCACATAGTTAATAGCTGTTATAATTTACCTTTTGCCAGGCATTGGTCCCATAGTATCCAGTGACCACACTTTAAAAGATTGTGTGATTGACACTGGTAGTAATGACTTGGGTGGTGCTTTGGATTGGGCGTACTTTTCACAGACTTCACATTGCTCCAGTACTTCCTTGATATTGTACAGCATGTTGGGCTACTAGTAGCGCGTCTTGAGTTATTCATGAAAGTTCCTACTACAGGTGTGTTACAGATCTCTTTGGTATTGGAGGATTGTGTCAATCTTTTGCGTTGACAGGATGTAAGGTACGGTGTCACCACTTGGAAGTATTCAGTGTAATGTATCATATACATTTTTGAACAGATGTTTGCTCTTGAGGACTTTCTCTTGGATGTCCATTGGTTCACCAGGTGGGAATCCTTCTTGGAGATTCCCCATGATTAAAATGGGCCAATCAGGGTTCTCATCAGCAAATAGAACATGTTTACTGTATAGCCTTGATAGGGCGTCTGCGGTAAACATTTCTTTGCCTGGCTTGTATTCAATTGCTGTGGGGTACCTTTATATAAGGCTCATTCATTCTGCTTGCCATCTAGATATATGTTGTTGATTCTTGAAGAATATCAGTGACTTATGTTCAGTTAGCACTTTGAATGCTTGTGTGCCTTCCAGGTAACATTGCCACTTCATGAGACAGTGCACAATAGCTACCAGCTCCTTGTCATGTATCAGATATCTTTGTTCACCATCAGACAGTTTTTGTGATTCATATGCTACAGGGAGAAAGTCCTTTTCTCCAGTTTGAATATGGATTACTCCTTTTATGGTGTAATTGGATGCATTGATTTCTAGCTCATACATTCCTTCTCAGTTTAGATATTGTAGGATGAGGGCAGTGACCATGAACTCTTTTAGTTTTTGGAAATGCTGGTCTCTTAGTGGTGTCCATAAAAATTTGGTTGTCTTACCTGTGATTGCGGATAGGGGACAGTCAAGGCACCCCAGTTGAGGAAGAATCTCCTAACATAGGCTACCATGCCCTGGAATGTACAAAGCTCACTCTTATTCTGCGGTGCTGGCATGTTGGTTATGGCATGTATCTTTTCTGGGTCTGGTTTTATTCTGTCTTTGCTGATACAGTAGTTTAAAAAGCTATGGCAATACCAAAAATACCTCAGATTTAAACAAAATGATTTCATATTTAAACAAAATCCAAAACGCACAAGATTCAGGATTCAATCAATTTATAAAATATCAGTTAATAAATGAAATGTCAAATAAAAAACGAAATTTCACTAGCATATTATACAAAATTATATCAAACATCAAGCAGTATAGTTAAAACCTCAAATAAAATGAACTGACACAACAAGTGAAATGGATGTATGCTAATACAGAGTATAATATAACCCAATCAGAATTCATATGTGGCACTGACAGAAGGACTAAAATGAAATGAAATGAAATGAAATTTGGGCAATATAGAAGCAAGATTCAACAAGAATTAAACAAAATGAAGTCACACAAGATGTGTAGTATTAGCAGCCTAAAATAGAAATATAAGAATTTAACAGCTAATCAACAGCTATCCAATTTATGAACAGAGGCATTTTATTCATTTTTATAATTCTTATTTGTGTAAAATAGTTTTGAGAACTTTACAAATATGGAATCAAGATTAAAATAAAAATAAATCATAACATTTTAAACTTCTAATTTTAGTGATTTTATCCTGGCTTTTACAATGGTTTTTACAAGCAATATCTTTGACGGCGCCAGCAGCCAAGCCAGCTTCAATGGAGGCAAGGCTCAGGACGTGGATGCATCTGTCTACACTCAAGCCTTTGAGGCAGGTAACAAGGAAGCCAACCTATACCTGACCCCCAACCCCTATGACCTTGACTTGTTTAGTAGTCACATAGTGTCTAGCTCTGTCCCTGCCCCTGTACCCGCCCCCGCACAAGCTGCCTGCCAACTACCAATCAGGATGGCAACCTTGATTTGGAACAACTTCCTGCCACCACCCAACCTGCCCCCCTACAGCCAATCAGGCTTCAGATCCCCCAGTCCAGTGCCCCAAACACAGAATAATTAATGCCCAAATTCTCCAAGAAATTGTGGCCCTGAACCTGCAGGGTCTGTCCTGGGATCAGATTGTAACCCAATTGCAATTCACCCTGTTGTAACTGTGCTGTTTTAGCAGAGTTACATGGGGAAAAATATTTAGAAGCTAGATAATAATCTTTATTGAGAGATAGTGATTATATAGTTCATGTGAATCAAGGATAACAGGAACATGATTGATGATCACAAGGCTGGATGATGAAGAGGGGTGGCTTGATCCTGATAATGAGTCAAGCACCAAAACAAGGTATCCACCATGAAGGATCATCATCTGTTCATGTTGTTGGATTTGGTAATTTGAGTTGACTTCCTAGTCTGGATTTGAGTGACCAGATAATTGGATTGCGGGTCACAAGCCTGCTTGGTTGGAACCTTGCTGGTGGGTCAAGCCTGTGGTTTTGACACCCCCCGGCTGAAGGTTGGCCTCCTCTGGGGGCATGTTGTCAGGGAGGTTGTCAGGAGCCTGGGCGCCGTATTGAACCAGTTGTTGTTTGATGGCAGGCAGGGCGGTTTCTTGTTGTTTCTGTCTTGCTTTGCAGGGCCGTAGGCAATCATGATGTAGGGTCTTGTCTTGCTTACGTTTACCAAGCCCTTGCACAAGGTAAGTGTTATTGTTGTTTACCTTCAGAATGATTGTTGGCCCTACTTTTTCAGGTTGCAATTTGCTTTTGTCAACTTTCATGACCCATACTTTGTCCCCAACTTCATATCTATTGCAGATGGGGACAAACATCTTCTGTAGACGTTCATTCTCTTTGGCTGTTTGCTTGCTGTTAGCCTCTACTACTTGAGGATCCGAGCGTGGGGGACTTTACTTGGAATTTCCAGTTTAGGTCCTGTCAATGCTTGAATGATATTTGGCTGTGTGCTGTATACCAGTTCAAATGGGCTTTTCCTGGTGGATCTGTTCACTTAGGTTTGGCACACAAGTAATGTAGTTGGTAGCTGCTTATACAAGTCTTCAGGTCTCCTGGCAATGAGTTTGGCTAGGGCTTGCACAAAGCTACCATTAAGCTGCTCTACGCGTCCATTGGCCTGTGGGTGGTATGGTGTTGTGACGGTGTGTTTGACCCCATTCTTGGTGAGGTATACATTGGTGTCTTTGGAGGTCAACTCTTTGCCTCCATTGGTTATCAGGCGTTCTGGCTTTCCAAACTTGCTGATCATTTCTTTGCCAATAAATTGTCAACCCTCATTGCCAGTGTGTGCCTTCACTGCTTGGGCTACTGGCCATCTTGTTGCAAAGTCAATGGCAGTGATGATGTATTTTTTGTTGTTGTGCTTTCCTGAAATGGGGCCAACAATGTCAAGAGCCCATACTTTGAAAGATAGTTGGGTGTGAATGGGGAGTACAGACTTTGGTGGGGTTTTGCTTTTGGCAAATTTTTTGCATACCTCACACTGGTCTAGAACTTCCTGGACATTGCAGTATAAGGTTGGCCACCAGGATTTATGCTTTAGGAACTCATATAGATTTTGGCTCTTAGTATGTCCAAGATCTCTGTGGTAGAAAAGGATGGTGTCAACTTGCTGATGTGTGGGGATGTAGGGAATGGTCGTGCCATCTGTCATTTTTCTGTGAAGGGTCCCATATATGTCAGCAAAGAGGTGTTCATTCTTGATGAGCATTTCTTTGGTGATGTTGGTTGTGCCTGCAGGGAATCCTTTGTCTTTTGTAATTAGCACTAAGAGAGGCCAGTCTGGGTCAAGCCCATTCTCTCCTCTCAAAGCACAGACATATAGCCGGGACAGGGCGTCTGCCATGGCGAGCTCAGCCCCAGGAAGTAATGGATGAGCATGTTAAATCTCTCCAATATTTTCATCCACCGCACTTGGTGGCGCAACAGATTTGCTTGAGTCTTGAAATAGATGAGCAACTTGTGATTGGTTAATGCTGTGAATTCTTCCTGCTGTTCTAGGTAACAGTGCCATTTGACTAGACAGTGTACAATAGCCAACAGTTCTTTGTTGTGGATAGGGTATCAACACTTGCCATCTGTCAGTTTGCGCAATTTGTAGGCTACAGGCAGGAAGTCACCGTCACTATTATTAATTTGTAGTACTCCCCCAATGGATGCATCTGAGGTGTTGGTTTCCATCTGGTACTCCCTGTCTTGTTTGAGGTATTGTAGGATGGGAGCTGTTGTGAGCTTTTCTTTGATGTGTCTAAAACAGATGTCATGTTGGGGGGTCCACACAAACTTAGACTTGGCGCCTGTTATGGCAGCAAGGGAGCAGTCAAGACACCACAGTTGGGTATGAAGCGTTATACATAGGCCACCATTCCAAAGAAGGTGCGTGGTTCTGACTTGTCCTTGGGGGGTGGCATCTTGCAGATGGCCTGTATCTTTTGACTGTCGGGTTTGATGCCGTCTTTTGAGACTATGTGTCCCAAGAAGGGTAGTTGCTCCTGGAAGAACTGGCATTTGGAGGGTTTGGCCAACAGTTTGTGTTGTGCTAAGGTTGAAAAGACTTCTTCCAGGTCTTTGTGGTATTGTTCCAACAAGGGGCTATAGACAATAATATTGTCCAAGTACACCAGGGCATGTTTGCCTATGTGTAGCGCAAACACTTTTTTCATGAAGGTTACAAAGGTGGACGGAGCATTGGTCATGCCAAAGTTGAGTATCATACATTTGTAGGAACTGTACTTAGTGCAGAAGGCTGTTTTGGGGATGTCTTCCTCCTTGATACAAATCTGATTGTAGCCTGCAGTTAGATCAATCTTGGAGAAGACGGTGGCTCCTCCCAAGGCGTCAAAGAGGTTGTTGATCAGTGGCAGTAGGTAACAATCCCTAATGGTGACTTTGTTTAAGGCGCGGTAGTCTGTGACCAGGCGTAATGTACTGTCCTTTTTAGCCACAAAGAATATGGCAGCCCCAAAGGGAGACTGTGAGGGGCGGATAAGTCCTTTTTCCAATGCCTCCTTGAGATAGGCGCGTAGGGCTTGTCCTTGTTGGGAGTCAGCCTGTAGATGGGGCGTGCCTTAGGTACAGCCCCCTTGAGTTGGATGGAGTTCTGGATATGTTTCTCAGGGGGCAGCCCAGGTAACACTTCCTTAAGATTTCTGGATGGCGGGCCGCAATGTCGCGGTCCTGAGGTGTGGAGGTATTCTGGTGGTCTTTGAAGTGTATGATCACATACTGACAGGAGTCCCAGTCAATTGCCTTCACATCTAAGGTCTCAGTGATGCTTACAAAGACGTGGTCACATAGGAGTTGGTCCACGGAGTCAGGGTAGATCTGGTGGTTGACGCCTTCACGCTTGATGGTCAACACAGAGGTTGCCCAGTCTACGTGGAGGTTGTTTTTCTGTAACCAATCTAGTCCCAGTACAATGTCAAACTTAGGGAATTCAATGACGGAACCTTAAATGATGGAGTGGAGGTTCTCAAGCATGACAGAGAAGGGGGCAGTTTCCCTTGTCACAGCAATGTGGTGTTCATCAGCCAGGACCACGTTTTTAATCCGCAAAGGATTGGTGGCCAGCTTGAACTTATCCACAAAGCTACTGTTGACTAAGGTTCAATCTTCACCCAAGTCCAGGAGTGCTGAGCCTGTGTAACATCAAAAGCGTAAATGATAGGACATCAAATTATTGGGATGTCTGGCAATGGTGTATAGTACCAGGTCCTCCGAGGGCACTTGGATCATTGGGCATTGGTCTACGTCCTTGGGTTGGTATTCATTGTTGGGCAAGTCAGGGGTTGTGTGGGGAGAGCTTGGCTTGCTTAGTGCTCTCCCTGGGCTTTTCCCTCATCTTGGTTGCCTTGTGTGGTGGTGACACGGAAATGGGTGCAATTTGACTGGCCAGTGTTTCCATTTCCATGCCCATTTGAACCTGTGGGTTTGTGGTTGGCGTTTTTTCTGTTGCCTTCAGGAGGTGGTCAAGCAGAACGCCCGCTTGGATGGGAATCCTTGGGCCTTTCTTGTTTCCCAGTCTGTGCCTTGTGCAGAGCGTTGGATGTTTGTTCCGCTTTTCCGCTTTACAGTATAGGCTTTGCAGGTTGGTCACCTGATCCAGGCTCACAAGTCTCATCATGTGCAACTTGAGGGCATTGTAATACATGAGGTGTGTGGCTGGGGTGTCAAAGGCCATGTTGGATGGAGCACAAAGATGGAGTTCCTAGTAGGCACGGGTTTTTCTTTAATGGTGCCTGTCTGGGTCAGTTTCTTTACTTGGCGTATGATCATGAGCGCTTTATCTTTAAGCACAAACCTTGCCAGGAGGTCTTGCTTAAAGGTATCCCAGTTCTTGTCAGTGTGCTCTTTGTGCCACTTGTCACACCAAGTGCCAGCGTCATGGGTCAGGCAAATGGAAATCTCTGTGATCCAAAATTGCTGTGGGCATTCCATCTGATCCAGCTTGCTCTGGGCAGACTGGATCCATGTGGCGGCGTTGTTGTTGTTGGCCCTGGCAAAGGGTTCCAAGGAGGTGCTCAAAGCCTTTGCACTACATAGGCGGGCATGGTGGTTTCATCAGCTGGTCGCAGCATTGAGGAGGGAGCCTGAAAGAAACCTTGTGCAGACATGGCGTTGAAGGTGGGTAGCAGGATTACCGTGTTTTGGTATAGGACAAAACCATTGGGTATCTCAGTACCAGGAGTATACAGAGTCCAGTTGGGCGGGAGGCCAGACATGATTCTGTCAAGGATTTGTTGGCTGTGGCGTGTGCTGGAAACAGGCAGAATTTTTCAAGATAAGGTAGAATGGAGAACCTACCTGTGCTACCAATGTTTTAACTGTGCTGTTTTAGCAGAGTTACATGGGGAAAATATTTAGAAGCTAGATAATAATCTTTATTGAGAGATAGTGATTATATAGTTCATGTGAATTAAGGATAACAGGAACAAGATTGGTGATCACACGGCTGGATGGAAGAAGGGGGTGGCTTGATCCTGATAATGAGTCAAGCGCCAAATCAAGGTATCCACCATAAAGGATCATCATCTGTTCATGTTGTTAGATTTAGTAATTTGAGTTGACTTCCTAGTCTGGCTTTATGTGACTGGATAATAGGATTGCGGGTCACAAACACGCTTGGTTGGAACCTTGCTGGCAGGTTGAGCCTGCAGTTTTGACAACCCAAGCCACAATAATACGGGAATTCACTAACTTAATAAAAAAGGGGAATCTGGTTGGGATATCCAAGAAGCCAAAAAAAGCCCCTGAGTCCCAAATCACAGAGGCATACCCAATAATGCTTGACCTCCTTCAGCGGGACCCCAAGCTTCCCCTGACCCAGGTCCAGAAGCAACTTGCGCACCATGGCATTTGGGTGTCTGAGCGCATGGTGCAGCTCTGGATGCATGGAAAGGTGGCTTCAATACAGATTCTTACCAATGTTGCCAGCAACCAATGTGATGGTGCTGAGGATTTCCTGTATGACCAGGTCATCAAATCAACCCTGATCTGATGATTGACTAGTCTAACATATGACGTCATGTTCATCTCTTACTATAAGCTATCCATAGCTTTTAACAATTTTGGTGCCCAAGGAAAAGCCACCGCCAAGAATAGAAGGAGGAAGGTCAAGAAGGGGACTTTCATTGGTGCATTTCTGGCTCTTTCAGCCAAGGGTTTTGTCTACTATTGGACAAACCCTGATTTCATTGATGGGTACTCATACGGCCACATCCTCGGTGGATTGCTTGACTCCTGGGATGGCTCAAATTCCAAATACCAGGTTTTCTTGAGCCACCAGATGGAGGGAAGCTCCACCGCCCTCAAGGCCATCCAGGGACGTGGGCACCAGGCCTCAGTCTACCCTGCCAGCCATGCAGACGTCCATCTGGCTGATGTTGTTTTCTTCAACATTGGAGATACACTATGGAAGCGCCACCCTCAGGCTTTCAACAACTTCTATCTTGGGGTCCTTGATCACAATTTTCTCTTTGGTCACCAAATGGTGGCTGACTTGTTTGTGCAAATGGTTTTCCATGTGAACATGGGCAACCAATCATGCAAGGATAAGCGCCTCCCACCCCGTGCCACAGCCATCTACCAGCCCATCCAGCCAATGACAGACAAGGAATACAACAAGCGTTATATGGCAGCCATCATGCGCAATCCTCCTACTCCTACCCTTCACCACCACCCCCACCTTCCAGTTTCATCCACCCAATCACAGACCCCCCAGGCCAGCACTGCCTCTATGTCTTCCTTCCCGCGCTATTCTGCCT
This sequence comes from Entomophthora muscae, assembly GCA_014839935.2. Classification (NCBI taxonomy): domain Eukaryota; kingdom Fungi; phylum Entomophthoromycota; class Entomophthoromycetes; order Entomophthorales; family Entomophthoraceae; genus Entomophthora; species Entomophthora muscae. The sequence goes on along the minus strand of QTSX02004525.1, from coordinate 82,739 downwards.
ACTAGGCATCACTCTTCCCCGCTTCAATAAACCCCCTGTTGCAAAACATTTTCTATTTATATTATCTTTATTTTGAATTTCAATTGTTCATTTTCTCTTTGTTTATAGTTGGTTTTATTCTTTATGTTCAGCTTACTTCTATAAAATCATATATTTAATATGCCATGTATCTAGATCCAGAACACAGTTATTTTTGGCGCTTTGCACTGCCACTTGTGATAATATTAACAGCAATTTAGTGATCAGCTAAATTTGAATTAGAAAATTATAGGTTAACTGTGTTTAGATAAAGTTGTTACTGATCCAAATTCAAAACCTCAATGATAAACTTTAAGCCAATCAGGAGCCAAGTGATAAAGTGATTGTTGTGACATAAAGAGTCATTCAATAATTCTTTGGTGCATTTGCGCTAAATAATATGATTGACTGGATGCTTTGCCATTATGTGCCATTGCCGCTGTGGCAAGTTGTTGGTGGACTAGTGCTAACCCAGCAGCTGATTGGGCACTAGTCCACCAACAACTTGCCACAGCGGCAATGGCACACAATGGCAAAACATCCAGCCAATCATATTATTTAGTGCAAATGCACCAAAGAATTATTGAATGACTCTTTATGTCACAACAATCACTTTATCACTTAGCTCCTGATTGGCTTAAAGTTTATCATTGAGGTTTTGAATTTGGATCAGTAACAACTTTATCTAAACACAGTTAACCTATAATTTTCTAATTCAAATTTAGCTGATCACCAAATTGCTGTTAATGTTATCACAAGGGGCAGTGCAAAGCGCCAAAAATAATATGGCAATTAAAGAAACAATGCCAACATAAAGCAAACAACACCTATTGAGATGAGCGTAAAACATATACACAATGGGTAAAAAGATGGGATAGTGTAGCAAATGAAAAAAAACAGGAATAAACAAAGAGGCAATAGTATTATAATAATACAGATTTTATTGGGATGAAACCTATAAAAACATATGAAAAGGTTAGTAAAAAATCAATGAGAGAATTGAAGAAACTTCTAAAAGACCTTAACTCTGCAATTGTAGAGATCAAAGAAATTGACTGCAAGGTCAAAGCAAAGGTGAAGTCTGCTGTCCTCAAAGGCAAGAAAATTGACAAGGTGTCAGCCAAGGTGCTTATGGCCAAAATACTTGACACCCCTCGAGAAGACTATTGAGTGTCTTCTTAACATCCAGAAGACAGTTGTGGATGGCTTACAATTCAATGCTTACACCCTTTCTGTGCCGTTCATCTGAACCAATGACCCTGAGATGTATGAACATCTTAAACCAACCAAGAGGGCCCACAAGGATGACACTGAGTTGCCCGCACAGCTGCTTGTGTCAAGAATGGTCAAGCCAGCTGAGGCTGTGGGCAAGGAGGAGACTGTAGAAGGTAACCTAATAATTATAATTAATAAAAACTTCCAAATTCTTACCCTTTTTTTGTTAGAAAACATTGACGGTGAACTCCACTGGGTCCTGGTTCCTTTTGTCTATCTCACTTTTTATGCAAATTATGCCACTCACGTGGCCAATCAGCTGTATCTGTCCCCCTTGTCTTACAGGAGCTTGAAGACAGGATCCATGGTACCTTTCTGATGTCACAGGAGGCATTGGCTGAGCTAACACAAGCTGTGGGGGCATCTGAGTGGGCAGTTACTGCCTACAAGGATGCCCAATTGGTCCACCTGGACCCGGTATCCCTCAGTGGAGTTTACTGTGTAAGCTCCATTGAGCTTTTTGGGATGTCCTGGCAACGCTCTCATTCAATAATAAATTGGGGATGGGCCAGGCCCATGCGGCTGTTTGCTTATGCTTCCCAGTGGAGCACACCCTATCTTACCTTCTGGCACAACTTTGGGCGCACAGTGTCAAAATTGGCTGTTGCAGATGCAACAGCCGTCAAGAAAACTAAGATCCTCCTGGCAGACTTCAGGCTGGCATTGAGTGCAGATGAGACAGGGCTCCCCTTGGCAATGGATCCTACCTTTGGCAAAACTAAACATGAGAAAAAAATAAGTGCAGTTTACAATATACTGTGCAAATTTACTGAAGCCTTTGCTGGGCAAAGGCTTCACCTCCTTGTTTACCTTGGGTATCTTTTCTTCTTTGGGATGAGCGCAAGTGTAGAGGACCTAGATGGGGTCCTTATTGGGGTTGACAAAGTCCGGCTCTCACTTTATAAGAAGAAGGTTCCCCCAGGTACAACTCAGTCAACCACGTAATCCAAGATGCCCTGGTCCTGGCAGGAATCTTTGGGTTTTCAGTCCTGCCTAAAAAGCTGCTGTTTCACTCCCACTTGACCCTACTGCCTTTCACCAGAAGGTGGGAGTATTTCAATAAGGGTGTTTTCACTGTTCACGGTGTGATGGTGGAGGTTGTGTGCCACCTCCATTGCGGGGTGGATACATACCGCCAAACCCACTATAGGCACTCCTAATTTATTCTCTATACCAATAAATTTTATTACAATTTATATTATTTTTATTATAATAAATTTTTATTATTTTTATTTCAGCAAACAAGTTTTGCAAAATATATTGCAGAAATGGTTTCATAAAAGCATAAAATTATATGTTAATAAAATAAATTCTAACTTGTGCATTTTACATTTAATTTTTTAATTTCATTTTTATATTTATTTGATAAGACTGTTATAAATATATTTGCAAAATTAAGTATCAAGTGTTTGAGATAACCTTAGATACCATAATAAAAATAATTATAAATAATAAAATAAATTACTAACCTTCATTGATGGTCCTGCTGAATTTGATTGTGGTCTTAGAAGCTTCTAAATATAAAATGATAATTAATACATCTTAAATAGTAAATCAGAGAACATAAAAAAGTCAGACAAGCTAAGCCTTTAATTGATTGGCTGTTTGGCAAGGCATGCAGGGATGAACAAATCAGTGTGGCCATAGAATTTGGCCACAGTCTCAGCTGGGAAGGTGTAGGTCCCGGCCTGGAGCAAATCAAACAGGTCCTCAGTCCCAGTTGGGGTTCCTTGCTTGACAACTTGCTTGAGCCACCCAAAGACTTCCTTGATGAGATTTAGGAAGGGCAAATAGGCAGGGAGGAAGAGAAGGCGCATATTTTCTGTGGCCAATTACTGGGGGCCCCTGCAATGCTAGTGTCAATCATTGGGAATTCCTCAAGAATATCAGCCACCTTATGGAGACCAACATTGTCCAGCACAATTACAATGGTGAAGCCCGGGCTTGTGCGCCTCAGGTGCTCCTGGACCAATCAAAGAAATGATAGGAAGTTCCAGTCATTGTGAGATCCCAATATCATTTGGTACAGCTTGACCCCCTTTGGACCAAGGAGAGCCACCATCAAATAGGCTGTGATGCAGACTGCAGCACACCAATCCATCCCGTCATTTGAGCCTTTAGGGACATACCCATACCCATTGCACACTGACAAGGCAAATGCTGATTTGTCAATGTAGTAGAATTTGGCCATTTCCTTGGCTTTGAGGATAGTGTAGGCCTCAGCGTATTTTTTTGGGTCTCAACATTGGTTGGGCTGTTTCTATTGTAGAGAGATACCCTGAGCTTTTTCCAGGAAAAGCACATTCCCTTGAGCAGATGGTAGTAAAAGGAAATTATTTGTAACCTCAACCACTTTGAAATAAAGAATTTGATTTTTTTAAAAAAACATTAGTAAAGGAAATCAAGGCCTCAACCCCAAAAGTAGATTTGACCATGGCCTGTATATTTGCCAGTTCAAGATGGCAGTCCCGGGTTATCCACCAGCGGTTTGCCCATTTGTGCTCCTTGGTGAGCATGGTAGAAACATGCAAGGATTTCTCTGCAGCAAGGAATTGACCAGTATTGATGAAGATGTTGAATGTCTTGGAGACATACTTGGGATCCACCCCAACAAGGGCCGCAGCTGCCTTGTAATCACCAGATTCACACATTAGCTTAAGCATGATGATGTGTTTGATATCAAGGATGCGCTTCTGGGCAGGTGTTTTGGCGGTGGGGATTGAATCCTTGGCATTGGGCACACCACAGGCATGGGCACCTTGGTGTAGAAGGCTGAAACCTTTTTTGGCACTAACTGTCCCTCATCAGTTTTGAAGAACTCAGGCTCCTTGTCCTCTTCCTGATTACCATCACTGACGTAGGGCTTGTAGCTAGTATCAAGTACAGGCTTCACCTTTTCCAGCATGGCTGACGGGACCAACTCTTGCCGGTACACAATGTCAAACACATATGGAGTAAGTTCTACCTCCTTGTTACTAACTTTCTTGGTGAAGGTAACCTTGGTGGGCTTCTGGGTCAGCTTAGGGACCCAAGGGTTTATGTTCCGCACCCTAGCAGCTTGTGCTCCTTGAACCGTCTGTGTCAGTGCAGCGTCACTATGGAACTCTCCTCTCCCGTCTCCTTCCTGAGTAGGCATTTGTGTTGCACTAACTCTGTTCTTTGACCTGCGGGGGCAACCACAACTGCTGCGCACAATGGGTGCATTGGTACTCTGTGGTTGTGTTCCTTCCATTTTACAATTTAATAAAATACTAAATAAAAATCAATTAAGTTACTCCCTAATTTTAATTTTTTCTTTTATCTGAAAATGGATATTTAATTAATATTTTTCCCCACCCAATATCCCAATTGTAGATTTTTTTATTTCTTAATTAGTTGTTTCTGGTTTTACAACGCCCATTTTAGAATACCCAACATAATTTCCACCCCTTTCCCAGATTTTACACTAAATTAAGCACCAACCAATATTTTTAAAATTTATGTTTCAGATCTTGTGTCTTATTTTAGATACCTTGGCATCATTCTTGATTACAATCCATTGCACACACTGAGTGAGTGATTCCGTTTACATAGTGAGTTGCTATTGTGTTTTGTTTTTGGATTGAGTTTTTACTCACCTTGCTTGGGTGTATTTTGTCACCAATTCACATAGTAAACATATGTAACCAAAAGTCAACTCACACTATTTTGTTTGTGAATTAATGTATTTTGAATTGTATTTTGAATGGTTTTGCTTTGCGCGTGAGCATTTCTTTGCTGTGTTGACTCATTTTGTCCATTAACGCCAATAAACCCTGTTGACAGAGTGTATATTTTAACCTGATAGTTGTATTTTGTTTAAATCTGAGGTATTTTTGGTTGTTGCCATAGCTTTTATAAACTACTGTAATGTGTCCAAGAAATGTGAGTTTTGATGAGAAGAAATTGTGTTTTGAAGGTTTGGCTATGAGTTGATTATCTTTGAGGGTGCAGATGACTAGGCAGACGTCTTCCCAGTGTTGTTATACGGTTGGACAGAATATGATTATTTTGTCTAGATAGATGGTTGCTCTCTTTTCTGCCGTATTCCTTGAAGATCTTGTTCATGAAGGTCACAAAAGTTCTGGGATCATTTTTCATACAAAAATTAAGAACCATACACTTAAAGGACCCATATTTTGTTCTGAAGGCTGTTTCTGGGATATCATCTTGTTTCACACAAATTCAGTGAGAGCCTGCCATCAAGTCAATTTTTGTGAAGACTTGGGACCCCCCAGGGTGTTAAAGAGGTTGCCAATCAGAGGCAGGGAATATTTGTCCTTAATTGTGGCCTTGTTGAGCGCCCTGTAGTCTGTGACTAGGCAGATTCATCCATCTTTCTTTGCTAAAAGCAAGACAGTGGCACCAAAAGACAATTTAGAAGGTCGTATAAGTCCCTTTTTAAGTGCTTTGTCAAGATAGGCTTTTAGGGTGCCGCCTTCTTGTGGCATTAATTGGTAAATGGGGATTTCTTTGGGGACACTTCCCTTGAGACCAATTTTGTGCTGTATGCCCCAATCAGGTGATATTCCTGGTAAGATCTCTTGGAAAATTGAAGGGAATTCTATGATTAGCTGTGCTTGGATTGGGTCTCTTTCATGTGTGGTTTCTGTACTTTCAAAGTGGATAGCCTCATACATGCAGGAGTTCTAATTGCTTTTGCTAGTGTCCTTTTTCTCCTCTGTTTCCATAATCTTCACAAACACATGGTCTTTCATAAGTGTGTCAAGATGAGTTGGGTAGACGTGGTGGTGCACCTTGCCTTGCTGTATAGTGAGGTTAGTGTGACAGAAATCACTGGATAATATAAAGCTGTTTCTAAATGATGGGGAATTACCACCCAAATCCACATAGAATTGATGATTAACCACCAACGCGGCTTCAAGTATTTTTTTTGTGAAATTTCTGATTGTAACTCCAGGATTAAGTAGAACAATCAGTCCTAACCAGAGTAAACCAAGATAAATGACCTGGGAAAGCATCAATGCAACTTCAGTGTAGAATTATGGGCATTCAGAAGTGACACAATTTTCATTTTTCAGAATGGAAGAGGAGCTACAAAATTGGCTGGCATGAAATTAACATTTTGCGGCGCCAACAACAAAGTTCCAGATGCTGGGCCCCATCTTCCTGAAATGATTCTGTTCAGAATCAGATTGTACGGGATATACTGCAACAACCCAGGCACAGGATGCATTTTTAAAATTTAAAATTAGAACCTGGGATAATTGATTTTTATTGAGTAAATTTAGAAGGACTCAACTCTTAGAGTTGAAACAGGGAAAATTATTCAATATATACCAGAAAAATCAACTAAGCAATACCACCTGAGTCTTGATCTCCTATTCCTTTGGCATCTTCAAGTAAGTATCTAGCCCAGGTTGCAAAGAACCCTTGTGTGACCAGTTTCTGACAACCATGCTGATTAATGAGCTTATATTGGGTGACCCTCATATTACGTCAATTTATCAACATCAGTTTACAAGGGGGAGCTGGTTTCAGCTGGCAGACTGGAGCAGCCGTGACCCATTTTTGATTGGCCGTTTGGTTTAAATCTGTTAACTTGGTCAATTTTGATACAGGCTTTCTGGCCTTCTGTGCCTTCTTACTTGGAAAGACAATACCCGGCATTATGGAACCTACTGTGACATTACCCTCCGCTTTAGCCCTGGGCACAATACCACCATCTGGGAGATGAGATAAAGAGAAATTCTTAAGGGCAGGTGGGAGTTTCATTGCAGCAAGGGTAAGTTCAGGGTGACCAATAGCAGTGGGATTGCGCTTGTAGAACTTGTGGATCAGATCAGAGGAATTTGAACAATTGTAGTGGGGAACCCAGGAGTTTTCAGAATCAGGATAACCTTTCCAAGATACCAAATATTCCAAACAGCGCAATTCTTGCGGGAAGCCAGAATACAATTTAACTTGTACTCAGGTTCTCCTTCCACAAGAATGACTTGGGAAGAGGGGGTCTCTGTTCCTTTGAAGGGAGTAAGGAGACATTCATGGAAGGTGTGGAAAATCTTGAAAGCAGGAGGTAAATCCAGCCAATAGGCAGAGGGACCAATCTGATGTTCTACCTTGAAGGGACCAAAATACTTGGGACCCAATTTGCGATAGGGAACCTTAAGTTTCATATTGCAAGCATCAACCATGACTAGATCACCTGGCCTGTAAGTTGGACCTTCCTGGTGCTTGCAATCTGTGTATTCCTTGTAAGTTGTCACGGCGGCAGCAAGAGTAACTTGGAGCTCCTGATGGACCTGCTTCAATTCAGCGGCTTGATCAGTTGCAGCTTCCCGTTGCTAACCAAACAAGGACCCATGTGTGACAGAAATCACTGGATAATATGAAGCCATTTCTAAATGATGGGGAATTACCACCCAAATCCACATAGAATTGATGATTAACCACCAACACGGCTTTAAATATCTTTTTGTGAAATTTCCAAGTGAAACTCCAGGATTAAGTAGAAAAATCAATCCTAACCAAAGTAAACCAAGATAAATAACCTGGGAAAGCATCAATGCATCTTCAGCGTAAAATTCTGGGCATTGAGAAGTGACACAATTTTCATTTTCCAGAATGGGGGGAGGAGCTACAAAATTGGCTGGCATGAAATTAACATTTTGCGGCGCCAACAATAAAGTTCCAGATGCTGGGCCCCATCTTCCTGAAATGATTCTGTTCAGAATCAGATTGTACAGGATGTACCGCAACAACCTGAGCACAGGATGCATTTTTAAAATTTTTTAATTTGAACTTGGGATAATTGATTTTTATTGAGTAAATTTAGAAGGACTCAACTCTTAGAGTTGAAACAGGGGAAATTATTCAATATATACCAGAAAAATCAACTAAGCAATACCACCTGAGTCTTGATCTCCTATTCCTTTGGCATCTTCAAGTAAGTATCTAGTCCAGGTTACAAAGAACCCTTGTGTGACCAGTTTCTGACAACCATGCTGATTAATGAGCTTATATTGGGTGACCCTCATATTACGTCAATTTATCAACATCAGTTTACAAGGGGGAGCTGGTTTCAGCTGGCAGACTGGAGCAGCTGTGACCCATTTTTGATTGGCCGTTTGGTTTAAATCTGTTAACTTGGTCAATTTTGATACAGGTTTTCTGGCCTTCTGTGCCTTCTTACTTGGATGGACAATACCTGGCATTTTGAAACCTACTGTGACACCATGTTGGAAGAAGGATTGTAACCCACATTGGCATAAAATGGCAATACTTGAGTTGACGTGTGCGGGGCGTTATTATATGTGAACTCTGCCATGGGTAGATTATCACACCAGTCATCTTGTTGTGCATTGGTGTAGCAACGTAGGTAGACCTCCAAACTTTGGTTTACCCTCTCTGTTTGTCCATCAGATTGGGGGTGGAAAGAATTAGAGCAGCACAATTTGATACCAAGGATTCCAGTAAAAGCTCTCCAGAACTGAGCAATAAATTGAGGACCACGGTCACTTATAATCCCATTGGGATGCCATGTAGAGAGAAGATTCTGTTCACAAATAACCTAGCGGTTTCCACTGAAGTAATTGTGGTTGAGCAAGGTACAAAGTGTGCCATCTTTGTGAAACAATCAACTACCACCATGATTGTGTTAAACCCATTGGAATTGGGAAGCTTGCTGATGAAATCCACTGACACAGACGTCCAGGGATCCGCAGCAGGCTGAAGTGGGACCAGTAAACCAGTAGTCTTATTCCAACTAGCCTTGGATCAAACACACATCAGGCAATCTCAAACAAAAGCAGCTACCTGCACAGTCAAACCTTTCCAGGAAAACTGGCGGCAGATAAGTTCCACTGTTTTTCCCCCTGGATGACCAGCCGTTGGACAGGTATGACTAGCCTCCATGATTTCATCCCAAATAGTGCCTTCAGGGACCCACAAGCAACCTTGATGATATAGGAATGGACCAATCTTATGATAACCCTGAGGCTGATCTACTGGGTTTGCACATGCTAGCTCTAATAGCCTATCATAACCTTTGGACAAACTTTGCAGGAACTTAACTTTGGAATACAAGTCCAGGTCTGCACCCTCAGCTAGGGAAATAGTGGCTAACGTATCCGGCAGAGGCAATACAAAAGGCATCACAGCCTTGTCTGGAATCATAGTATGTGTGTTAAACTTGGCGTCCATACTAGCATCTGGGAGATGGGAAGAATTCCTGCTTAGAGCACCGGCCAAGTGATTGTCAGATCCCTTAATAAACTTGTAGCGGAACTTGTATCTTGTCAGATCACCATGTCATCTGGATTGGCGACCTGACAAAACTCTGGGTTGTTGATAATATAGAAGAGCTTTGTGGTCAGTTCTTACTACAAATGGATGACGTGCCAACATGAGATGGTGATGCCAGTGCTTTAACAATTCCACAACAGCTAATAATTCCTTGTCGTAAATCATGTAGTTGTGTTCTTAAGCCTCCATCTTCTGGGAGAAATACCCTACAGGTCTCTTGCTCCCGTCACTAGCCGTCTGCAACAGCACACCAGCCACAGTGTATTTAGATGCATTGGTAGAAACCACAAAAGGAAGCTCAGGATCCACATGTCTTAACACTGGGGAGGGCAAAAGAGCCTTGACTGCTGAGAAGGCACTTACACACTCTGGCGTCCAGACTAAAGTTGTCTTTCTACTAGCCAAATATAAAGGGGCGGCCACCTCAGACAAGCGGGGAGTGAATTTCTTCAAGAACGTACATGTACCCAAGAAAATAAGAAGTTGGAATACTGTCACTGGCGTAGCATACTCTCAAACTGCGGCTTCCTTGTCAGGGGCAATGGTGTGGCCATCCTTAAAGATAATATTACCCAGAAAGGTAATCTTACGTTTAAAGAATTCACACTTACTCCTTTTGATGATCAAATTTTCTTGGAGAATGTGCTCTACAACTGCTGACAAGTGGGACTTATGGGACTCTTCATCTGGAGAAAACACCAAGATGTCATCCATATATGCAATGACACAAACACCTAGGAGATCTCCCAGGACTGAATCAATTAACTGCTGAAAGCAAGCCGGGGCATTCTTCAATCCAAAAGGCATTTTGCAGAACTGGAAGATACCCTTCTTAGTTCTGAATGCTGTTAACCATTCCATTCCTTCTGCAATCCTGATTTGATTGAAAGCATTCAACAGATCAAGTTTTGAGAATACCTTGGCCTTCTCAACACACCTAGAGATCTGTGCTTTGAGAGGTAAAGGATAAGGATCCGGAATTGTAATGTTATTCAAATTCCCGTAGTCAACACAATGACAAGGGGACCAATCAGACTTCTGAACAAATAATAGCGGAGAGCAGATTGACAAAGCCTTCTTAAAAATGTAGCCTTTTGCCAACATGTCACGAGTCCACTCTTCCAAACATGCATCTTCATTCAAGGTTAAAGGGTAAATAGGAGACACAATTCTGATCAGATCAACAGTGACCTTAAAGTCAAAGTCAAGCTGAGTGTGCTTGGGAAGGACCTTGCCTCTGGTGGCGTCAAATGCTGCAGACCAGGGTTGCAAACATGCCGGTAAATCCAAACTTACAGGGACAGGGACAGGAAAAAATTGTATGGTCTGTGATAATTGCTCAGATTCAGACATATCCAACAGCAGAATACAAATAGTTATACCTGAGGAGTGTTCCTACTGCAGCTCATTTTTCTCCAGTAAGGTCAATACATTATGATCTCTCCATCAACTCACTCCCAAAATGATAGGATACATAAGGGTAGGGCAAACGGAAAACCTTGCAGTAAAAGACTGACCTGCAACTACAAAAGTAACTGGCTTCTTCAGCTGGAAAGAGGGAAACATTTGACATTTTCACCCCTAACAAGCATTCCCAGATGGTACTTGAGTTGTAGCAAGTCAGCAGTCTCTACGCTCATAAATTTTTTGGAAGCACCTGTATCTAACAAGATGGCTGGCTGATAGATAGTCTGTCCATTATCAATGCTACCATGAAACAAGAAGTAACCAGAAGTGGATTTATTTGCAGCAAAGGCAGCAATCTTGGCAAGGTCTTGTTTTTTATTGGCAGTACAGACGGCAGCTAAGGAAGCAGGATGCTCCTGGAAGTAACACTTGATCATTTCTTAGACAGCAGCTGGAAGAACGGGATTATCACAATCAATGGGAACAAGGGGCAACTCTTTGGACGTAATAACAGAAGTTTTTGAAGGTACAACATGCTGAAGCATTGCCAAGGAACTATCAGGAACAGACACTATGGGAGCCTCCTTCACATCACCGGGTTTGTTCACCACCGCCAATTGTAGCTGAGACGAGCTAGGGAGAGAACAATCTTGGCATTGGTTGGAAGGAACTACCGAGGAGCAAGGACCAGAAAACCAAGAGCGTGCAGCAGGTTTATCCTTGATTACCAACGTACCTTGTTTGGAAGTAGACAGATTTGAGACCAGAGAAAGAATTTGGTTTACCAGGGCCTCAGTTGTGGTTAACAGGGAATCCCAAACCGCCAAATCCTGGGCAGTCTGGTCAACTGCTAACCACAACGCTGAGAGTTTGTTCACCTCGGGAACATCAATCATACAGCAGTAGGTAAGAAACTGAGGAAGGAATATTGAAAGCGGAGTTGTACCCTGACAGAAGGCGTACAGCTTACAATATACTTTGAGCTCCTCAATAGATAAACACAATTTTTTTAACAAAGGGTATAGAGATGCACTCTCAGTTAGAACACGTGGATTTTGCTCCACCGCGGACAGCAACCATTCTCGAGCATCTTTGGAAGCCTTTGTCATCACATGGTAAACTTGGGATTTGTGACTAGGACTAGAGCCAGAATAAAATGATAATGCTGAAAAAACTTCACGCAAATTTCATCAGTGGGTGTGGCAGGAAAATAATCCAGGCGCCAAAATGACATGACACAACAGAAATAGAAAACAGAGGATCCAGTTTCTACAACTGCAACTGGAGATGGAAACCATAAATTAAAAAAAGCCCAAACTGAAAACTCAGAAATGAACTGATGCAAATAAACATGGTAAATGCAGATATCTCAACGGAGCAGGAGAAAAGAAACACAAATTCATGACAAACTGCTTCCAAAAACTCAGACGTAGAAGAGAAGAGTAATGTGACAGAAATCACTGGACAATATAAAGCTGTTTCTAAATGACTGGGAATTACCACCCAAATCCACATAGAATTGATAATTAACCACCAACGCGGCTTCAAGTATTTTTTTGGGAAATTTCCAATTGTAACTCCAGGATTAAGTAGAACAATCAGTCCTAACCAGAGTAAACCAAGATAAATGACCTGGGAAAGCATCAATGCATCTTCAGCATAGAATTCTGGACATTGAGAAGTGACACAATTTTCATTTTCCAGAATGGAGGGAGGAGCTACAAAATTGGCTGGCATGAAATTAACATTTTGTGGCACCAACAACAAAGTTCCAGATGCTGGGCCCCATCTTCCTGAAATGATTCTGTTCAGAATCAGATTGTACAGGATATACCGCAACAACCCAAGCACAGGATGCATTTTTAAAATTTAAAATTAGAACCTGGGATAACTGATTTTTATTGAGTGAATTTAGAAGGACTCAACTCTTAGAGTTGAAACAGGGAAAATTATTCAATATATACCAGAAAAATCAACTAAGCAATACCACCTGAGTCTTGATCTCCTATTCCTTTGGCATCTTCAAGTAAGTATCTAGTCCAGGTTGCAAAGAACCCTTGCGTGACCAGTTTCTGACAACCATGCTGATTAATGAGCTTATATTGGGTGACCCTCATATTACGTCAATTTATCAACGTCAGTTTACAAGGGGGAGCTGGTTTCAGTTGGCAGACTGGTGTTGCAACTGAACCAATGAGAGTTCAGTACTTGGAATTAGGAAAGACAACAGTCCAATAGAAAGGACAGAATAATAAGAATAATGTATCATTTATTGTAGAATATTTGGATTAATATACTATATGGGGAATGCCACAAGGGGGTGGCATAGTGGGAAGTTCCATGTAAGGTTTGGAGCCAAGGAATAACTTGTGCGGGAATCAGCAAGTCAAATTGGCAACACTCCTAATTAGGATGAAGTACCCGCCATTTGATGTTGCCATCAGACTAAACCATAACATTAGATATGTCAAGGGGCGGCTCATTGAGCGCCCCCTGTGTATTGTAAGATACATTAGCAGGTGAGGCAGGAAACTTGGTTGCAACACTGGAGCAGCTGTGACCCATTTTTGATTGACTGTTTGGTTTAAATCCGTTAAATTGGTCAATTTTGATACAGGTTTTCCGGCCTTCTGTGCCTTCTTACTTGGACAGACAATACCCAGCATTATGAAACCTACTGTGACAGTTAGTGCTATCCCAGTCAATGTGAGGTTTAGTCTTTCTCATCCAATCCAGGTCAAGTATAACATCATACTTGGGGATTGGTATAAAAGGGCCACTTAGCATGGTTTGCATGTATCCAATTTGGTTGTGAGAAGGTTTTGCTTCTCTGTTGACTGGTGTGCTTCTTTTATCTGCCATGACAACTCTCTTGATGTTGGTTTGGACTGTGGGTAGTTTCATGAGGTTGACAAATTTTTTGTCAACAAGGGATTGGTCTGTTCCAGTGTCAAATAGTGCTGGGCCTTGATATCTGTAAAAATAGAAAGGATAAGTGAGGAGTTTATTTTCAGTTTTGGCAGCAAACAGTATGGGATTGCTGGAGGGTACTTAGATCATGGTAATTGAGTCCATGTCTTTGTCTCTGTACAAGTCTTGTAAAGTGGGGGGGCGGCTCATCTAAGCACTCCCCTGAGCCTTTCCCTCCTTGTTGGTGTCATCAGTGCTCGCTTGGTTGGCTTGAGTAGTGCAATTTCAACTTTGAGGAATAGAGTTTTTGGCTCAGTTGTTCTGCTTGTTAGGTTGAGGGTCTTTCCTTGCTGTGGTACTCTCTTTTTGTTTGTTTGTTGCATGTAGGTTGTCAAATTCTGTGCAGCGCGTTTTCCTTTCAAGAATACATCTTGAAGGTTCTTACAGCATGTCATATCAAACTGACATATAATGTGTGTGGAGGGGGGCCATTGTAGAGGTCCAATTGTGGCATGTCTTTCTCAAATTTAATAGTGTTGAGAGCTTGGTCATGTAGGTCTTTGTAAACTGCAATATACTCCTCAATTGTCCTGTCATTTTAAACGTTCTGAGTTCTGTCACAATCACCACATTAGAGTCCTTCATGGCAAACTTTTGAGGAAAGCAGCTTTGAACATATCCCAGTCTTCACTGTGATTGGGATGTTGGTCAAACCATTTGCTTACAAAGCGTGAGGCAGCCCCAGTGACATAAGAAATTTTCACTGTCCCAGAGTCTGCGGGAGTAGCCCACCTGTGTAAACTTGCTTTGTGTGCTTTGGATCCAGAGGTTGGTGTTCTCTTGATGTAGTCTTGCAAACGTCTTGATCTCTACTGAGCATAGAGATTGAAATATGATGTTGAGTATCTCAGGCGTCTGCAAAATTGGAGTTGAAGGCAGGTTCAGGAGCCCATGAGAGTTGAGGAGATTATACTGTTTGGTAGGGACAAGGATGTTGTTGAAGACAACAAAACCTGCAGGGGTGACTTTTCCTTTTTTTAATCTCTCCAACCTGTGGGAAGTGCCATCTGATGTATTCTTTTCTAGGGAGGAATTTTTTCTTTAAGTTGCGTAGGTGTGGATAACCTACCTGTGCTACCACTGTCAAGTATATACTTCTTAGAAGTATAATAACCAAGATAAAGGGGAAAATTAAGAAGAGAATGATTCTTTATTAGACATGAATATAGGATAATATATAGTATCATGGAAAGCCACATACTGTCCATATACATCATAGTAGTCATAGGGCTTATCCAAGTGATTGTTCCTCTTAAGTCATGAGGCTTATCCAAGTTGTGTTCTGCTTAGGATTCAAAATGTTTGATCCCTGTAATAGATGGTCAAATGATAGCAGTGTCACTGACTTATTGATCAGTCAGGGAATCATTTGGTGAGTCACTTGGGGAATTAATTCCCCAAGGGGGGAGCAATCAAAGATGTTGCAACATATTAAATATTTTTAATGTGAACATAGTTCCTTTTCCTCATTAAATTTCAAATTTGATTTAAAAAAAGAATAACTGGGATATATTTTTATTGATGTGGATTTGATGCCAGCTTGAATTTATCAGGGTTGATGAAAAAATTGGTTGTTTTTAATTGGTACTAAATTTAATTATGCTTTTTATTTTCCTATAATAAAGCAAAGCAAAAAATCAAGATTTAGCCATATAACAGGGAAATGCTTGTGGAATTAAATTTGATTTTAAGCTTTAGTAAACTAAGCTAACTAATAGGATTTTCATGAAGTTATTTAATAATTGATGGAATATCTTCTTGCTCCAATTATTTGCTTTGATGCAGAGGGATTTGTTGGATGTAGCACCATTTTTGGAAGCAAAGGCGAGACAGGATTTGTGGCACCAAGGCAAAGTTGAATAAGTTATATGGACACTGGTGAGGTGGCGAACATTATGAATGTACTTTTCTAGCAGTTCTAAATTTGAAGTGAAATGGTTTAAAGGGATATAAATTGTAAGTGGAAGGGCTTAAGAGGATATAGAATTGAAGTAAAATGGTTTAAAAGGATCTGTATAGTTTTAAATCAGAATCAAGCCTTGCTGATTTTTATCGCCCAAATTAAGCAATCAAGTAATATTTACGCTTCTTCCAGTTTAAACGTATGGGGGGGTAGGGTTTTTGGCAAATCCGAGCTCAGTTGCGGATAAAACAATAAACATTATTATTAACGCGAGTGTGGTTTCAAAAAGGTTACCCATAAATAAGCCAAAGCATAATTAATGGCGGCAAATGGATAAAATTTTGGTTGCTGTTGGACCCATTTTACACTTGAAATTATTATTGATTTTAAAATCACCGAAAGCACTTTACTTTTTAAAATTATACCCGTTTTAATATTTGATTTCCCAAAAATAACTGCATCGATATTTTTAAACTAGAGACAATAAAATACTTGATTAAAAGATTAAAATCAAGAAATTTAACAGCCAATAAAAAACAAAGTTGCAGCCAAGAAATCTGCTCGTGTATACCAATATTAGAAGCCCATGTCTGGCTAGGGCCATCACAACATGCTCTGGAGTAGCTTGGGCCAATGATATGCAGGTATATAACTAGTCGGGACATGTTATTCTGAATAATCAAACATTTAGCCACTGCAGAGCAAAATCCAACTGATGACTTGTGAGTTAATATTTTGTATGTTTATCAAAAGATTGAATCGGCAGTGAATAGCACAATCCCTTTGCTAGTGGCACTTGGCATTCATTCTTTTAAGGAAGCTTCAATTAAAAGGCCACTTTAAGTGGCATAGAGGAAACAGTTACGTATTTAAAGCCATCGTCAGCAAAGAGTAGAATCATCATGAAACTTTATCATCTCGCTCTTTTCGGCTTTGCCCTCTCCAACCCTCTTGGCAACGAGTCTTCTGCTCCAGCCATTGATGCCCCTGCTACGATCGAGTTGCCTGCTAGAGGAGATATCGTCCAGGGCACCTCCAACGGCGTTATCCTTTCCATTGCCGATGAATGCAGCGGTGATACTAGCGCAGTGGAAATCATCTTTGAACCCGAGTTTTCTCAGGAGGGCGGCAAGGTCAACATCACTGGGGACATTCCCTGGAAAAACAAAGACAACACCCACTTTTCCCACTTAATCAGCGACGAAGCCTTCCCAATCCAAGCCATGATGATGTTCTCCACCCCCAAGAACGCAACTGGCCTGATTAAACTCAGCCTATTCGCCATCTGCAAGAACCACACCTCATTCATCATCAAACATGAATTCCCCATTCTGACCATTGACGAGCTCAATCACGAGAACAAAATCTCAACCAAGATCTCCAATGCCTATCACTCCTCCACCAAATGGCTTGCCGACCTGCACAACAAGAACTACTACTGGCAACCCATTAAAGAAGGCACCAAAAGCTTCTTTAGCCGCATCAACAGCTGGTTTCATTAAACCTCTATTGCAGTGACTACCTTAATTCTCAATAAACCAAAATAACCTTATATTTTAAAAACACTGACTTTGAACCGCCAAGACGTTGAAAGAAAACCCTCTTTTCACGGTTCTGTTTAAAACACTCCACATATTCCTCAAAGTTCCCCATTGCAGCTTTATAACTTTGGCACTACATACTCCACCAAAACTACCTCAAGAAGACCTTTCAACAAACCCCTATATTTTAGTAAAGCAAATGGCTTGATTACAGCTACCTTTCAAGAAACACCTTTATTCACCAGCATCTCTCATCTATTGATATAGCACCAAATTACCCCATACCCAATAGGCCAAGGTGTTTCAGATCATACCCTTCACAATAGATGCTGTCAGAATTGACTCATAACCATATCAACTTATTACACATCAAAATTCAGATTCAGCCCCATTCTTCACAAAGCAACTGAGTGTGTCAGGGTACAAGTCTTTGGAAAGAACCCAGTTGTGACCCACTTGATCACTCCCTTTGAGAGGTACAACAGAAAATCAAAGAACTAAACCACTCTTAAATCAACAACCTCAAAGTTTCACAATAAACTTATGCCCGCTTAGGAAGACTACGCCATCCCAGATATACACCATCCCCATTTACAACATCCTAGATTTATTTTAAGATGGCAGTTTTGGCATTAGGGATATCAAATTGCTAAAAATAAACCAAACAATAAAATGGTTAATGTTCAGGTATACCTTTATATCACATCATCTCAATTTTTCCAATCTGAGTCAGATTAATTAAGCCCTATTATGCTAGCTTTGTTTAATATAAAACCCTTAGTTCAGGGCATTTTTACGCCATCTCAATTTACATTATTTATTGCCTACTTAAATAGTGTAAAGTTCCTGCCCCTTTAGCACTTGATAGGGAATCTCTCCCTATACACACCAAGAAGTGCCTAGACAAGCCCAATTTTCATTTCTTCAAGATAAAAGACTTGGCGCATACAGTAGAAAAGAGATATGTCAAGATATATCTCCACAATATTTTTTCATCCCCCCTGAAGCAAAAATCCAATCTGGGATGAAACCCTGTTGAGACTAGAGGTCTCAATCTGTGAAACCTGCCCCTGCTGAAGTATTTTAATTTCAGCCTATCAAGAGCTCACACATAAATGCCCCAACATTCCCCTCCCTGCCAACAATGGCATAATAATTTCCAAAAATAGAGCCCTAGGCTGTTTGGACAGCAGCTTGGCAGACCCAAAGCATCTAGGTTTATTATCTCTGGAGAAAACCTTTGCAAGCCAGTCTGCTCCAGACAATGATAACCATGCCCAGCCCACAGAGGTGAGCCAGGAGTTTATTGCTCCTTGATGACTCATTTTTCAATAAAAATTTTATAATTCACTCATTATTTCCCCCACCACTGAATGTTAACCCTGATTCTTGTCCTCCCCCTGTTCAAATTTTTAAAAATTTAAAATTCAGGGTCTCCAAAAGCCTTGTACTTTAACCTTAAAATTAGACAGTTAGTTAATGCTTTGATTTCAACTTAACTGATTGTTTCTTCAGTTGATTTTTTTGCTTGGAATTAAGTAAAACACTTCAGAGACAGTGTTGCAACTGAGTTTCCTGACTTTCCTGCCAACGTATCTTACAATACACAGGGGGCACTCAATGAGTTGCCCCTTGACATATCTAACAACATGAACTAATCTGGTGGTAATGTCAAATTGTGGGCACTTTCTCCTAATTAGGAGCACTACCAATTTGACCTGCTGATCCCACACAAGTTATTCCTTGGCTTGGAACCTTACATGGAACATGCCGCTCCCTTGTGGCCCAGAAATGAGACAGTTAGTTAATGCTTTGATTTCAACTTAACTGATTGTTTCTTCAGCTGATTTTTTTGCTTGGAATTAAGTAAAGCACTTCAGAGACAGTGTTGCAACTGAGTTTTCAGACTTTCCTGCCAACATATCTTACAATACACAGGGGGCACTCAATGAGTTGCCCCTTAATGTATCTAACAACATGAATCAATCTGATGGTAATGTCAAATTGCGGGCACTTTCTCCTAATTAGGAGCACTACCAATTTGACCTGCTGATCCCACACAAGTTATTCCTTGGCTTTGAACCCTACATGGAACATGCCGCTCCCTTGTAGCCCAGTGGCTTTCCCACTATAATATATCAATCACAGTATTCCATAATAAACAATACCTTATTCTTATCATTCCTGCCCTTTCTATTGGACTGTTGTCTTCCTCAATTCAAATACTGAATCCTCATTAGTTCAGTTGCAACAGTGGTAGCAGCAGCAGGTTCACAACCTACCTAAAGAGAAAATTCCCCCAAGAAAGGACAGAGTACAGGCTGTATGGCTACTCCCCACCAAGAAACCTTCCTGCCAATCCCCAAGGGGGACATCCCCAACGGGTACACCATCTATCAAGACCAGCTAATACTTATAAGAGTGTATAATCAACTCCGCCTTGGGCAGCACAACATAAGTGTCACCCTGACCCAGTTGGACATCTCCCAGCGCATGCTCAACCTCCAGCTGGAATCCTTTACAGGAGGTGTCATAGGGGCTGACATCATCAGTTGGCTCCACTCTACCAAAACCCGCCTCTGTATCTGTCAAGTACCTGAGCCCATGCAGGTTGCCACTGCTTCAGGCCGCCTTACAGGGCCTGCTGCAGTCTGGTTCACCAACTGGGCCAGTCAAGAAATAGAAATTACCTGGGCGTTATTCAGGGATGCCGCAAAGTCCCGCTACAGTGAAACCTTTTCACCCATTGTAGTGGGAACTCACCCCCTGGCTATTAAACAGACTGGGTCCGTTCCTGAATATCTTGCTGCCTGGCAGCAAGCCCTTGCTGCTGCCCCAGAAGCCGTGACCAACGGGAACACCATGCTCCTTACCTTGATTGTTAATGGGATTAAACTCCATATCTGCAAGTGGGTTCCTGTAGGTCAATACACCTTCATTAATGACTGCTAAAAGGCATTGTGGAGGCCAATAATCAGGCTTCAATGGGCTTCCGCTGTTCTAATGATGCACTACCCCAACCTTGTCCTGCACCTGGCAGCACTGTCAGGGAACCAACCCTGATTGGCCAGCTTGCTAGCGTTTGGGAACTGGTGGGTTGCGGACTGGGTGGGCAGGGGCCACCAAAGGATTGGTGCTAACTTAATGAGGTAGGACATTGACTTGCCCACCCACAACCACGGACTGGCGGTGGGGACAATAGTATCTATTACTCCTGTGAGAGTAATATATACAATTCTAAAAAGCTTATTGGTATGGTCCAGTGGGAGCTTGGCGGCGGAGGCAGGCATTGGTTTGAGGGTGATGGGTAGTTCCATGTCCATTTGGTAGGCAGGAAGGAAGTTGTATTTATCTCTGAACAGGTGGGGCTCAGTAACGTACCAAGGGCCTTCTTGGTTGTATCTGGTTAACTCTGTAGTTCTGGCCAAGGGATCCCGGGCTAGTATGTTGTTGGCGGTGTAGTCCTTGTACTCAGGCTTTAAGGGGTACTCTTTGAAATGGACAGGACCAAAGGGAGCACCTAGCAGGTGGTACATAGCTGGCGGGCTGGCAGGGGGGTCAGATGATCTTTGAGTTAACTGGCAGATGACAAGAATAAAATATGGCAATAATCGGGGAAACCAATATCTCATAACCTTTATTTAAAAATGACAATGGGGGTTGATCTTGGCTGGCAGATATTTATACCACACTGCTAGGCTTCACTACCTGGTTGGGTTTTCTGGGCTTGGGCAGGTTGGCATTGGGGGTCTCAGATGGCAGTGTGGCGCTTGGCACTGGCGGTTTGCCACTGGCTGCTTTGGGTTGAGAAGACTTCAAATCCTTCTGTTTTTCAAATTGGGTATTGGGTGCCTCTTTGGGTTCAGTGCCTCCCCCGGGACTTTGGGGGAGTTTGTAATAACTCTCATGGGGAAACTTGCATATTTCACCAAGAAAAGCGCCAGTGTCAGGCATTGGCACCTCAGGGAAATTCTTGGCATCTTGCAGGGGCGGTTTGCTTACAGAATCCTGCAGGACAGCTAAGGTTTTGGGTCCTGGCAAGCTGGTAACAACTTTATTGATCAGTAGTGAGTTATTGGGTTCCCAGCCCATGGGTCTGGCGGTTTGCAAAGGATTTTGTCCAGGGTTTGACTCTGGTTCCGTATTTTGAGATTTAGGAGCATCTAAATTGTCATTCCTGACAAGCACTCACAACCAAGTAGGTTGCTGCCAGCCACACCAACAGGAAAATGTGATTAAGCGCCCCCAAAAGGGGGGACTCCAACTAGCCCAGATTAAAGACCAGGGAAAAGTCTGGGGGTTGTAGTTAAAAGAGGTTCTACAGCCCCACTTGACCCTCACTCTCAATCCCTTCTTGTGAAGAACCCCTGCAACTACAATGTTCATGAAGTTGAGCACCTTGACGTCTTCCAAGTCTTTAGCAATGACCCCATACTTCAAGCAAGCCACTCTTCAAATAAAGTCACCCGCTTAGCCTATCCATTCCATTTTTGTGGAAATACCCACAAACTATTGGTAGATACTGGGGCCAATCACACTATGTTTGACCAGGCGTTTGCCAACACTCAACAATTAGACTAAGTTTCAGGAAGCCAGGCATAGGTAGAGGCATTGGGTGGCTCAGGATGGGGTTGGACAGAGCCAGCAGGTAAAGCCCACCATAGAATGGGTGCTAACTTGATAATGTAAGACATGGATTGCCCAAGTAAGGACCAGGGTCCAGAGGTAGGGACCATAGAATCCACTATTCCTGTCAAAGTGATATATAGTACTCCAAACAGTTGGGTGGACGTAGTCTCTGCAGAGGCAGGGGTCTCAATTGGGTGATCAGGTTGTGGGGTTAAGGGCGGAGTCATGGGAACAAAGTAGGCAGGCAGATAATTGTACTTGTCTTTGAACAATCTTGGCGGCCTTTTGTACCACTTTCCTTCACGTCCTATGTATTCAGTTTCTCTAGTCCTGGCCAAGGGGTCAGCAATGAGGATGGTCTCCAAGTTGTACTCCGTGTAGGCCAGGTTGGGCGGGTATTTGGTAAAATGCACAGGTCCAAAAAGGGCTCCTGGGGGATGGTATAGTGCCTGTGTGGGATCAGCAGGTTGATCTCCAGAGGGGGCAGGTGCCTGATGGTCTACTTGAACAGAGTTAATATGGAAAATCACTAAGACTAGGTAAGGTAAGATTTGTTCAAACCAAAGTATCATAAAACTTTATTATCAAAAATGACAATGTGGTCATCACCATACTGCCAGGGTTTTTACACCATGGGTTTTTGCTTCTTCAATTTTTGCAGGGTTCAGGTTTGCAGACAAGGCACTGGCAGGGCATGGATCTTGGCTTAGAGTCTCAAGGGCAGCAGATCCAGGTAGCGCCTGCTCTGGTGAATAGAAGTGGCAATGCTTTGTTATGCTGCCACTGTTCACTATGTCACCTTAGTAGTTCAATTGTACTGCCCATTCTGGATGGAAGGCTGGCAGTTGCGGGTGGTCATTGGCAGAGTTAACAATAGGCTTTGTTTTAACCTCCTTAAGGCAAGCTACAACCTCTGTATAGGCCCAGATCTTTGGTGGCTCAAGATTGGCATCAATCTGGTGACCATTTGGGGAATTGTCCTTGGGAGACTGGCGGGTTTTGGAGTAACTCGTCAACTTGGGTTTGCAATTTAACAAGTGGGCGGTTTCCTGTCCACATTGTGTGATTCAAGTAGTCTTTGGAGGGTTGGGGTTTGATTCTGTGGTTTTCAATGTTGATTTTGAACCTCCAGTATTGGCGCTTGGCAGGTTAGCAGGTTGGCAGGTATAGTAGTAGGTTCTTCCCCAACCTCCTTTAGCCAGACCACATCTCCTGCATGGGTATGGGTCTTCATTGGCACCGGTTTGGCAGCAATCTGGCAACCATTCAGGGAATCCTCTGGAGTAGGCCAGCGGGTTGCAGAGTAATTTAAGGATTTGACCCTGTAATTTAACGGATTGGTGGGTCCTGGACCGTCCTGGGGGGTTTGATCTGCCTTCAGGGAACTGGGGTTCAACTCTTGGGTTTTCAATACAAGTATTAAAATGTCATTCATGACACTAAGTACCAAGCAGGTTCAAGGCAGTACAAGTGGCTGACTCCCGCAGAGTGACCATCACCCACAAGACGGTACCCTTTTCAGTGAGAATGGGGAACATTAAGGTTAAGCTCTCTGGGCCAATTATGGAAGGGCTCAGCCACAATGTCATTGCTGGCCTTGACTGGTTTTTTCACAGTTGTACCTATATTGACTGGGATACATCTGTTATCACCCTTAATAGGAATGGGGTGGGCTTTCATATCTACCCTGTGGAAATGAGCAAGTTACTCCACAATACTGTTTTTGTTAGAATAACAGAAACAGGTTCATATGAGTTCAAGGGGGTAACTAGACTTCAATCAATGCTAAGTCAAAGTTATCTGCGCGGAACCACCTGCAACCCTCCCCTTGACTACTCTACCTTCACCAACACTTGCCGCTCTCCTCAAGGAGTATAAGTACGTTTTCAGTGAAACACATGACCAACTACCTCCTCCCCAGGAGATCCAGCATTCTGTAAAACTGCAAGGGTCACTTCATAAAGCATGTCCTCTCTATTGCTTGACACCAAAAGAAGATGAAACCCTCTGCCAGCACCTCATAGATGCACTTGATAAGGGCTTTATCCATCCCTTGCTTTTGCCATACAGGGCTGGTGTCTTCTTTGTAGCCAAGAAGAATGGGTCCTTTTGCTTGGTCATAGACTACCACGCCTTAAATGAGGTGAGTGTTAAGAATAAATACCCCCTGTCGTTGATTGACAACCTATTTGACACACTTGCAGGCTCAAAAGTCTTTATCAAGATTGATCTCACTGCAGGGTACAACCAGATCTGCATTGCACCAGGGGATGAGGCAAAAACTGTCTTCTTCATACACTACAGGTTGTTGGAGTGCCAGATCATGAACTTTGGAATGATCAGCATTCCTTCCACCTTTACCATGTTAATGAAAAAATCATTTGAGAAATTAATTGGGATGTGTGTTGTTGTGTACCTTGACAACATTATTGTCTTCAGTCAAGATCAAACTACACACCTTCAACACCTCTGTTGCAACTGAGTTTTTAGACTTACCTGCTAACGTATCTTACAATACACAGGGGGCGCTCAATGAGCCGCCCATTGATGTATCTAATGTTATGGGTTAATCTAATGGCAATATTGAATGGTGGGTACTTCATCCTAATTGGGAGCGCTGCCAATTTGACTTGCTGATTCCCGCACAAGTTATTCCTTGGCTTTGAACCTTACATGGAACTTCCCACTATGCCACCCCCTTGTGGCCTTGTGGCTTTCCTCAAATAGTATATTAATCACAATATTCCACAATAAACAATACCTTATTCTTTTTATCCTGTCCTTTCTATTGGACTGTTGTCTTCCCCAATTCCAAATACTAAATCCTCATTGGTTCAGTTGCAAAAGTGGTAGCAGAAGTAGGTTATTGACCTACCTAAAACAAAATCCCCCCAAGAAAGGACAGAGTACGGGCTGTATGGCTACTCCCCAACAAGAGACCTTCCTGCCAATCCCAGAGGGGGACATCCCCAACAGGTACGTCATATATCAAGACCAGTTAGTTCTCACCAGTGTGTACAATTGGCTCTGCCTCAGGCAGCATGACGCCAGCGTCACCCCGCCCCAGTCAGACCTGTCCCAGTGCATGCTCAACCTTCAACTAGAATCCTTTGCTGATGGCGTTGAGGGGCCAACATTATCAGTTGGCTCCAGTCTACTGAAACCTGCCTTTGCATCTGCCAGGTTCCTGAGCCCAAGTGGGTTGCCACTGCATCTGGGCGCCTCACAGGGCCCACTGCTGTGTGGTTCACCAACTGGGCCAGCCAGGAACTTGATGTTACCTGGGCAGCATTTCAAGACGCCGCAAAGTCCCGTTACAGTGAAACCTTCTCTCCCATTGTTGTGGGAACTCCTCTTCTAGCAATCAAGCAAACTGGTTCCGTCCCTGAGTATCTTGCTGCCTGGCAACAAGCCCTTGCTGCCGCCCCAGAAGCCAAGACCGACGGAAACGCAATGCTACTCACTCTGATTGTCAATGGGTTAAAACCTCATATCTGCAAGTGGGTCCCTGTAGGTTGCTGTACCTCCATTTATGACTGCTATAAAGCCATTGTGGACGCTAACAATCAGGCCTCAATGGGCTTCTGCCGTACCAGCAATGCTCTACCCCAACCACGTACAACATCAGGCAATGACCATAGTCAATTAGGCCGCTGTCAACCACATCAGCAGGATAATGGGGCCAAACGCCCCCGCAAGGGGGAGCTCCAGCTAGTGCAGATTGAGGACCCGGGAAAAGCCTGGGGGTTGTAATGACAAGAGGCCTTAAAACCCCACCTGACCCATCCTCTCAATCCCTGCTTGCAAAAATCCCTGTGACTACAACGTTTACAAAGTTGAAACCCTGGACGTCTTTCAAGTCCACAGTGACAACCCCGTATTACAAGCGAGCCACCCCTCAAATAAAGTAACACATTTTTCCTATCCCTTCCGTTTCCGCGGGAACACCCACAAATTACTGGTAGATACCAGGGCCAACCACACTATGGTGGACCAGGCATTTTCTGACTCTCAACAATTAGACCAAGTGCCCAGCAGATTCAAAGCCGTACAAGTAGCTGACACCCGCAGAGTGGCCATCACCCACAAGACGGTACCCTTCTCTGTGAGAATGGGGAACATCCAGGTTAAGCTCTCTGGGCCAATCATGGCAGGGCTCAGCCACAACGTGATTGCTGGTCTTGACTGGCTTTGACACAACCACCCCTACATTGATTGGGATACCTCTGTCATCACCCTCAACAGAAATGGGGTGGGATTTAGATTTACCCTGTGGAAATGAGCAAGTTACTCCATGATACTGTTTTTGTCAGAATAACAGAGACGGGCTAATATGATTTCAAGGGGAGAAACTAGACTTCAGCCAATGCTCAATTGAAGCTATCTTTGCTGAACCACCAGCAGTCTCTCTCTAGACATCTTCATCATCACCAGCGCCCGCGGCACTCCTCAAGGAGTACAAGGATGTATTCAGTGAGACACTTGAACAACTACCTCCTCCCTGGGAGATCCAGCACGCTGTACAACTTCAAGGATCCTTACCCAAAGCACAACCATTATACTGTCTCACACCAAAGGAAGGTGAAACCCTCTGTCAGCACCTTGTGGATGCACTCAATAAGGGCTTCATTTGCCCCTTGCTCTCTCCATACGGGACAGCAGTATTCTTTGTAGCCAAGAAGGACAGGTTCCTCCGCCTGGTCACAGAATACCGCGCCCTAAATGAGGTGACAGTTAAGAACAAGTACCCCCTGCTGCTGATTGACAACCTGTTTGATATACTTGCAGGTGTGAAGGTCTTTAGCAAGATCAATCTCACTGCAAGGTACAACCAGGTCCGCATTGCACCAGGGGATGAGGCAAAAACTGCCTTCTGTACATGCTACAGGTTATTTGAGTGTTGTGTCATTAACTTTGGAATGACCAACACTCCCTCCACCTTTGCCATGTTGATGAACAAAGCATTTGAGGAACTGATTGGGAAATGTGTGGTTGTGTACCTTGACAACATTATTGTCTTCAGTCAAGATCAAACCACACACCTCCAACACCTCTGTGCTGTCCTCAAGACCCTTGGGAAAAACCAGCTAAAAGCTAAACTCTCCAAATGTGAGCTTCTCAAGTCAGAGCTACTATTCCTTGGGCACATCATCTCTGCTCAAGGGATAAAGCCTGACCCTGCCAAGATCAAGGCAATCACCAGCATATCACCTCCCACCAATGTGGGCCAGGTGTGTACCTTCTTGGGCATGGTTGCCTATGTACGCAAGTTTATCCCCAATTGCGGAGAGCTAATTGCACCTCTCACTGAGCTCCTCAATACCAAGCAGCGCTTCCATTGGACCCCCGTCATAGATCAAGCCTTTGAGACGTTGGAGCAAAGGCTCACAACTTCACCAGTCCTGCAGTTCCCCAATCAAAACTGACAGTACAAACTAGAGACTGATGCCTCTGACAGGGCCATAGGTGGTGTGCTAAGAGTAGAAACTGACAATGGCGCCTTTCTCCCTGTGGCCTATGAGTCCAGGAAACTTACTGACTCAGAACAACACTACCCCATCCATGATAAAGAATTGGCAGCCATTGTACACTGCATTGAGAAGTGGCGCTGTTACCTGGAAGGTGCTACCTTCCCACCCCGCGTTCTGATGGATCACAAGTCACTTCAGTACTTCAACACACAGTCTCACCTGTCACGCTGCCAAGAAGGATGGGTGGAGCGCCTATCCCCTTACCAGTTACGCATTGAGTACAAACCTGGGAAGGAACTTGTCACAGCTGACGCTCTTTTGCAACTCTACGTAGCGTCCATCACTGGGGACAATGGTTTAGATCCAGATTGGCCCATGCTCTACCTCTGCCCTGAGGTGGCCTGCTACAAGGGCCTTAAGTTGGTCACCATCTCCAAGTTGAAGGACAACAAAAGTCAGTTCACCACCAATGCTGGTAACGTCTGCCGCCAGGCAGAGACAGGTGAGAAGACGCCTTACATTCCCACCACACAACGAGGGGACACAATACTGCACTACCACCAAACCATGGGTCACATCAGAGGGTGTAACCTTTTCAAGATCATGAAACATAAGGTTTGATGGCTGTGCATGCGTCAAGACATATTGGACCTCCTCAAAACGTGCATGTTGTGCAAAAATAACACGTCCAAACCTGCACCCCCCAAGTCTGTCCTGCCCATTGAGGCCATAGAACCCTTTGAGCAGTGGGCCCTCAATATTGTGGGGCCACTCCTCAAAGACAGACTGGAAAAGAAGTACATTATCACTGCCATTGACTACTTCACTTGTTGGCCAGTGGCCTAGGCAACAACCAACCACACTGCTACCACCATTACCCGCTTTATTGGCAAAGAGATTGAGGCCTGCTTTGGGCAACCAAAACTTCTCATCACAGATGGTGGTCCCAAACTAGTTGGGCATGTCATGAAAGCATACTGCGCCAAGAACTCAATCCAATGTATAGTTACAACCCCCTACCATTCTCAAGCCAATGGATGCGTGGAACGGTTAAATGGCTCACTGGTTCAACTGATTTCCAAGCTCTCACATGAACACCCTAATACTGTGTGGACTGAACATCTGCCCACCGCGCTACTCATCCTTTGAGCAAGGATCAACAGGGGCACGGGGTTCAGCCCCAGCACGCTGGCCTTTGGGACACCTGACAGTCTGACAGGAGTTTAACAGGGAAAGCTATTGTCCAAGGTCCCCAACAAGCCTCCCCTAACAATAACCCCATCCCTGGATCAATGGCGTGCCAAGGCCTGGGAAATTGAACACAAGCAGATTGCAGGAGGGACAAAGCACCTTGAAGCTAGGTACGCTATAGGTGACCCCATCTACACCCTCTATCCCAATTCTGCCAAGTTGGAACCCAATCACCTAGGGCCCTTCAAGATAGTGGCAGTCTATGACAATCACACCTACCAACTTGAGGATGCCCAAGGGAACACCAAAAAGCTTCACCATGATTGCTTGCGCCCCTGCCACGCCATCCCCACACAAAGATTGTTTGTGCAGACCTTCCCAGACCTTCTGCAGACTTCAGTCCTGGTGTCTGACAATGAGCAGGGGGCAAGGGGGGATGTTGCAACCAAGTTTCCAGACTTGCCTGCTAATGTATCTTAAAATACACAGGGGGCGCCCAATGAGCCGCCCCTTGATATATCTAACATTATGGGTTAATCTGATGGCAATATCAAATGGTGGGTACTTCATCCTAATTGGGAGTGCTGCCAATTTGACCTGCTCTCCTGCACAAGCTATTCCTTGACTTCAAACCTTACATGGAACTTCCCACTATGCCGCCCCCTTGTGGCCTTGTGGCTTTCCCCATATCGTATATTAATCACAATATTCTACAATAAACAATACCTTATTCTTATTATTCTGTCCTTTCTATTGGACTGTTGTCTTCCCCAATTCCAAATACTAAATACTCATTGGTTCAGTTGCAACACCTCCATGCTGTCCTTGACATCCTTTTGAAAAACCAGTTGAAGGCTAAACCCTTCAAATGTGAGTTCCTCAGGTCAGAGCTCTTGTTCCTTGGGCACACCATCTCTGATCAAGGGATAAAGCCAGACCCCGCCAAAATTAAGGCAATCACAAGCATACCACCCCCACCAATGTGGGCCAGGTGTGTACCTTCTTGGGCATGGTTACCTATGTGCGTTAATTCACCCCCAATTGTGGAGAACTTATTTTACCTCTCACCAAGCTCCTGAATACTAAACAGCGCTTCCATTGGACCCCTGCCAGAGATCAAGCCTTTGAGACGCTGATGCAGAGACTTACAAAAGTGCCTGTATTACAGTTTCCCAATTGAAACTGGTAATACAAACTCAAGACTGATGCTTCTGACAGAGCCATAGGGAGCGTGCTAAGGGTAGAAACTGACAATGGCGCCTTTCTCCCCGTGGCCTATGAGTCCAGGAAGCTTACTGACTCAGAACAATGCTACCCAATCCATGACAAGGAATTAGTGGCAATTGTGCGCTGAGTTGAGAAGTGGCGCTGTTACTTGAAGGGGGCCATGTTCCAACCCTGTGTCCTGATGGGCCATAAGTCACTCCAATACTTTAACACACAGTCCCACTTGACGGCAACAGTTCCCATGTTGACACTAAAAATGATGACAGCGGTCATGTTGACACTTTTAATGTCAACACTATAGTAAAGTACTAACCCAGTTTTACATAATGTTGTCTCCTGGATGTTGACACTTTTTTAAGTACCAAAACACTTTACCATGGATTTTTTAATATGAAAATACTTTAAAAAACATTATTATACTAAAATAAGACCAGAAAGTCCAAAAATAAAAATAAAAAACATATCACAAGTAATAAGAATAAGGAGATATAAGCAAGTATTTTTCAATTTACGAAGTAAATTACACTCTTTATTATAAAATTATTTTTTATCATAAAACTTAAAATTCAAATGAACCAAAAATAAAGATATTTAATATATAAAAACTGCAAAATATAAGAAAATTCTATATTTAATTTATTGTACTTTATTTAAGTACAACTGAAAATATCTCATACCTTAAAGATAAATTAACAAAATATAATATATTTCTTACAAAACCACATTGAAACTGTATCTGGAACTTACCATTTATACCTAAAAAGACAAGTACTATCCAAAAAGATAAAAAATATAAAAATCAAAAGTAAAAATAATCCAGGCAAAGCAAATTTTACTGGGCTAATTGAAGCCATCAGCAAGAGCAGTTGCTACATTTTTAAGGTATTTTTTGATTTCTGCCACCTTATACTTCTTCTTCACCACCTTTTGAACATCCTCCTGATAGTCCTGCTCTCTGGACTTTCTCTTCTTGGGGGCCACCTGGTTGGCCAGGTTGCAAAACTTGGAGACATTTCTGGTCTACTCTTCCTGTAGCTTGGCAAAGAACTTGTTGTATTTGGGGTTGGACCCAAACTTGGTCTTCAAGTTCTTGCGTCAAACCTCAAGGCTGGAGGTGGTCTTCATCTCCCCTTTGAGGCAGTTGCCCTGGCAATTACAAGGGGCAGTGGCCCCACTCTTTCCTCTCTGGGAAGTCACCTTTTTGCCAACCCGCTGATTTTCAAAGTACTCAAGGTAACCCTTGAAGATGGTGGAGTGCTTCTTAATATAAGCATCCTCCAGGAGGGCCTCAAAGCCAAGCCCAGTATGCTCTGGCCGCATAAAAGCCAAGGCAGCAAACTGGGTGATGGCAAAGCAGCACTTCACTTTACCATTATTAAGATACTTGTTGAAAAGCTCCTTCTTGCTCTTGAGGTGTTTGATGAGGGCCTGTCTAAAATGGAAGAAACAGCCCTGAACTTCTCCATTTAAAGTGGCCTTGAAGGCTCTGAACTGATCAAGCTCAAAGTCCATAATGATAACCTTTGGCCCAAGTGAGCGCGCACAAGCAAGCTGCTCTGCGGCTAGGATGGACTCATCCTTCTCAGCAGAGGAGGGATTATCCCTTGTGGCGTGGGTGGAAGGGGGAGCTTGTTGGCAGGAAGGGAGCTCAAAGCATCCTAGACAAGTATGAATGCTCTGGTGTAGACCCTTGTCTTGGCACCAGGCAGGAGAAAGAAAACAAGGGGGATAACCTAGACATCAAATTTCCTGTACAGAAACCAAAGCTGCTTGAAAAGGGTTGGGCAGATTGCAAATGTGCCATCACACAGCCAGATGGTAGCAGTGTTCAGCTGCTCCAGGGTTTGGGTTGTGGCGTAGGCAATGATTCTATCCTCCATTTCCTGCCAATTGTCATGAAGCAGGAACATCTCACCATCCTCTGTCTTCTTGAGGGCATCTGTGAGGATAAGGTCTTTGATTCTGATGACACTCTTGTCCAAGGGGTTTGAGACTTGGTGCCTATCACTAACAAACTTAAACAACTGGGTGTGGGTTGGCACCCTCTTCAGATTGGTGGGGGAGAGGTGCTTACAGGCAAGCACGGCCAGCTGAGTGAGGGAAAGGTCCTTGGAGGTAGGAATAATCTGCACAAGGTACCATTTGAGAAGGCAGAAGATGGGAGTGTTGGGCATGATGCAGGTATGCTCACCCTTAATGGTTTGTACCAATTCCCAGCGCTCATTATTGAGCTGCACTGGGCAGGAGAGGTCCTCACAGGTATAGTGCTGGCTCTTGAAGCCCCATGTCAGGGAGCCAGTTTTGGGCAGCCGGCCCGTTGTTTTTGGGGATAACTTGGGCCGGGTTTCTTGCGGGCAGGGCCCACCACAAGATAGGAGCTAACTTGAGAAGGTAGGACACAGACTTCCCCACCCAAGACCAGGGGCCAGCGGCCGGTATAATGGTGTCCACCACCCCTGTGAGGGTGATGTACACTATACCAAAAAGCTTGCTGGTGTGGTCAGTTGGTAAGTTGGGCAAAGAAGCAGGCATTGGTTTGGGTGTTACGGGCAGTTCCATATAGATATTGTAGGACAGGAGATAGTTAAACTTTCCTCTAAATATTTTGGGTGTAGAGAATATCCACAGGCCTTGGCGGTTGTATCTGACAGCAGATTGGATGCGGGCTAATGGATCTAGTTCAATGATTTTCTCTGGTGTGTAGTCCTTGTACTTGGGTTTTAAAGGATACTCGGTGAAATGGACAGGCCCAAAGGGTACACCAACTGGACAGAATACTGCGGGCAGTGGGGCAGGCGGACCAGAAGATCTTGAGCTGAACTGATAGACGGCAAATACAAAACACAGTAATAGCTGTATAAGCCAAAGTAACATAACCTTTATTTCAAAATGGCAATAAGTTTGGAGGGCGGGGTCCTTGGGTCTATATAGCACCCCACCTCCAAACTTAACATTTTTTGTGTGAGTCATCAGGGCATTGGGAAAGGCAGGGCCAGGGAAATTGGGGACTTGGGTCTAAAGGCAGCAAAATGGCGCTTGGCCCGGGAGTTCTTTTATTGGTTGTGACTCCCAATTTAGCCACCTGATTATCTTGCTCTAGTGTTGTGGTCATGGGGCCAGGTTGCAGCCCGGTGCCTCTTCCTTGGGTTAGCTCTTGATTGGTTGCTGGTGAAGACTTCAAACTCATGAAGCTAATAGTTGTTGCCTGGTTGCCTCCATTAGGTGTTGTAATTGGCATTCCACTTAGTGCAATAATTTCCTTGGCTTGATCTACTTTTCTGGGCAGGTTGTCTTCTTCAACATCAGCTTGCAGGGGCTTGATCCCAGAAAAATGCGGGTGGTTGGTCTTGCAGTCCTCTGGCCCAGCGCCTGGGGGAATCCAGGTTCCGGGTTCAATTCCCACTCCTGGGCCAGAAGTTCCAGAGGGGAAAAATTGTCAATCCTGACATCATCCCCTTCTTTCTCCGAGCTCCCTCCCTCCTGATTCTTCTTGTTCAGGTAGAGTTGGATGGCTTCTTGGGCGTTAGTCAGGTTGCTCAGCGGCTCCCAAGTACTTTCTTCTAGAGGGTATCCTTTCCACTTGACGTAGTACTGGGGTTTGTGGTAGTGGGTTTGGTCGCTGTGTATGTATTCAACTTCATATTCCTCACCGCAGTTTGCTTGGATGGGTGGGGGGCTGTCTTAATCTGTTGGTGGGGAAGCAAATTCCCATCTTTTTTTAACAACAGGGAGCAGTGGAACACATCATGGATCTTCCAGGAGGGGGGAAGGTCCAGTTTAAAGGCAACTTCACCTACTAGTTTGGTGATTTTGTAGGGGCCGCTTCTCCTGTGAGCTAGTTTCCTACAGGGCACATGTAGGGGTACATTCCGGGAATCTAGGT
Source organism: Entomophthora muscae (assembly GCA_014839935.2). Lineage (NCBI taxonomy): Eukaryota > Fungi > Entomophthoromycota > Entomophthoromycetes > Entomophthorales > Entomophthoraceae > Entomophthora > Entomophthora muscae. The sequence continues at coordinate 48,941 of QTSX02004525.1, read as the reverse complement.
ATATTTTGTCTCCAACTTGTAAGGGTAGGCCCAGGGTTTGTTTGCAATCAGCAAAGGCTTTTTATGTCTCCACTGTTTGGTTCAGATTGGTCAAGCATGTTTTCTGTGTGTCGTGAATTTGTTCAATCCAGGAGCGCCCCATGGTGTTTGATTCCTTTTTGCCAATCTGGGGGCCCCAGGTGGGGTCAAATCCATAGTTGGCTTTGAAGGAGGACATTCCTGTGAAAGCGTGGTCCTTGCTGTTGTAAGCAAATTGGGCCATGGGGAGCATCTTAGCCCAGTTGTCTTGGTCAGTGTTGGCATAGCATCAGAGGTATTGTTCCAGTATTTGGTTCACTTGCTCAGTTTGGCCGTCTGTCTTCGGGTGGTAGGAGGTTGATACACATCTCTTGATTCCTAAGTCTTTCATTACTTGTGTCCAGTAGTTTGACGTGAATTGGGGTCCTCTGTCTGTGATGATTTCCTCAGGTGTCCCGTGTTGCGTGAGGATGCAGTTGTGGAAGTGTTGGGCTGTTTCTGCTGCTGTGCAATTGGTGGTTGTTGGTACAAAGTATTCCATTTTGATGAAGCAGTCTACCATGACTAGGATTGCATTATACAAGAGGGATGGCGGCAGTTCCACAATATAGTCTATGGAGACAGATCTCCAAGGCCCATGGGGTATATCCAAGGGTCTTAGAAGTCCTTCAGGTTTGTTTCTGCAAGTTTTGGTCCTTCCACAGGTCTTGCACCCCTTCAGGTATGCAATCACGTCTTGATTCATTTTTGGCCAGTTAAAGTTCCTTCTGATGCTTTGGAGGGTCTTGAGCCTACCTGGGTGTCCTGCCATCTCTGAGTTGTGGTAGTCTCTCAAAACGTTGATTCTGCTGTCTTCTTCTGGTACAAAGATTTGGTTGTGGAGCATTAGTGTGGATCCCTTCAATGAGTAGCCCTTCTGGTAGTGGGCACTATCCAAGGATTTGGAGAGGTCTGCAATCAGGGTCTTGGTGAACTCGTCTAATGCTTGGGCCCTTAGTACTTCTGTTTTGCTGGCTCTGATCTTCATCAATCCCAGATGGATGCCTAGGCTAGTTGGGTCCAAGAGTACTTGAGTGTTGTGGTCACGGGTTTCTAGGTGGGTGGGTGCCAGGTCAGTTCTTCTACTTAGGGCGTCAGATACCACATTCATCTTCCCTGGCTTGTAGTCTATGGTCAGGGTGTAGTCAGCCAGCTCTAGGGCCCATCTTGCTTGTTGTTGGTTAAGCTGGCGTGGTTTGTAGAAATAGACCAAGTTCTTGTGGTCTGTCAGGACTTTCACTGGGTGTTCAGCGCCACATAGATATTGGCGCCAATGTTTTAGGGTCTTCATTATGGCTAGCATCTCCTTGTCATATATTGGGTAGTTTCCTTCTGCGGGTAGCATCTTCTTGGAGTAATATGCTACAGGATGTAGCATACCATCCCCTCTTTCCTGAAGAAGGACCCCTCCCACCGCAAAATCAGACGCATTGGTTTCCAGGACAAAAGGCTTGGAAGGATCTGGCATGGCCAGGACGGGGGCGGAGGTGAAGGCAAGTTTCAAGGTCTCAAAGGCGGTGTCACACTCTGGAGTCCAGATGAAAGTGACCTTGTCAGAACACAGGCGGGTCAGGGGCAGGGTGATGTGAGAAATTTTTTGGATGAAATCCCTGCAATAATTTGCCAGGCCTAAAAACTTCTCACATCCTTCCTGCACTTGGGTACTGGCCAGGCTGTGATTGCTTCTACTTTGACTTGTTCCATTGCAAAGCCACCATTCTTTACTATGTATCCCAGGAATTCTACCTCAGACTGAAAAAATTCACACTTCTTGAGCTTAGCGTGTAGATTGGCATGAGAGAGTTTCTCCAATATGAGGCTCAGATGGTGCAGGTGTTCCTTGTGCAACTTGCTGTAGATAAGGATGTTTTCCAGATAAGCCACACAGAAATGGTCAAGGTATTCCCCTAGGACCGTGTTAATCATCCTTTGGAAGGTGCTAGGGGCGTTGCAGAGGCCAAACAGCATCACTAGGTACTTGTATAGCCCATACCAAGTTTTGAAGGCAGTCTTGTACTCATCCCCCTCCTTGATTTGGATTTGATTGAACACGTCTTGGAGGTCAATTTTAGAGTACACCTGGGCTCCAGTCAGTACATTGCAGAGGTTGTCAGCATTAGGAATGGGGTATTGGTTCTTCACTGTGATGTCGTTCAGTTTTTGGTAATTAACACATGGCCGCATCCTGCCATCCTTTTTTCCTACAAACAGCATGGGCAACAAGCAGAGAGCTTTGGACACTTGGATGAACCCTTTATTTGTCATATCCTCAAGGTAGGCTTTCAAGGCCGCTTGCTTGCGGTGATTACAGCTGTAGATGGGGCCGTGGTGTGGTTGTGTCCCTGGCAACAGGTCTATGGCGTGGTTGTAGATTGAGTGGCTGGGTAGTTTGGTGGCTGCTTCTTCACTAAACACATGGTTCCATTTCTGTAGGGGGTAGGCAATATTCCAACACTAGGTTCTAACTTCATAGCCAAGAGTTTGTTGGCAGGGGAACGGTTTTGTTTTGTGCCAAAGGGAACAGTGTCACAGGATCTTGGTCGGCCCAACGTGGCAGTTTGCTTGCGGTAGTTCAGGATCAGGCCATGTTTGTCAGACCAGGAGTCACCCAGTATGAGGGGGTGGGGTAGTCCTGCTAAGAGGATCATGGATGTTGGGTATTTGTTGTGCCCAATAGTCAGCAGGAGTTCTTGTTAACACTCATAGCATGTGTCCAAGGAGCTGTTTCCCATGATTACTTGAAGACTACGCTCTGAGGCTGTCAGGCCTAATTCCTCTGCTAGGCTGGCGTCAATAAAACTTTTTTCTGCCCCAGTATCAATAAAGGCTTCAATCTTGCGCTTATTGCCCGCTACATCTACAGTCACATGGATGAATTTGTAAGACTGGGAAGAGGTGTTTATTTGGGCCAAAGAGACAGGCACAGGGGTTTTCTTAGGGCAGGCTCAGGTCAAGTGCCCCGCTTCATGGCAGTGGAAACAGAGTCCTTCTCTTTAGTGTCTTTGAAGTTCCTCAGGGGTCATCCCCCCTCTATTGGGCGTAGCGGCTCAGGTTTGGCGGGTCTGGGAGGGCCCAACATTCTCTTGATTCATGCTGAGGCCTTTGCATAAGGGGACCAGGTCTTCCAAGCCAAGGGTGGGCGGGTGATGCTTCAATAAGTCCTTCGTGGCTGGGTTCACTCCCTTTTGGAAGATGATGGCTGACAATTTGTCCTCCAGTTGAGTGCGGGTCTTCAGTTTAAGGAATTCATCAATGTAAGCCTGAATGGGTCAGGAGCCTTGGCGGATTTCCAGCAAGGAGTTTAAGGCGTAGTATCTGGTGTTGCAATCCTCCCCAGTTGCTATTAATTTGGCCTCAAACTTGGCATAGTCCAAGCAGAATTCTACATCTTCTGCTGTGGCTTTGCCAAACCAGTCTAGAGCGTCTCCAGAGAGCATGGAAGCAACCCCCAGTATCTTTTTGGTGTCACTGGCATAGGAGGGGGTGTTGGTCTGGAAATGCAGGCAAAAGACTGGCATGGCGCGTCAGGCTTCCTCAAGTGTGAGCTTCCCCATCTGGGGCATCTCAACCTTGGTGATGGATTGGTTCACAATTATGTTCTGCACTTGGGAGGAGGGTCTGTTGGTATCAGCAGCGGCAGTGTTGATTCTTTTCAGGTTGTTTGGGTTCACTTTCTTCCACGTGGAAGAGATCAGGTTTATGGTCATCTTATAGGTGTAATAAGTGATTATCAATAACAAAAGCATACAAGATGCCCCAAGAAATAACAACATCTTGGGAATCAAGGTACCAGGTTTTGTAAAGATTGCCATAATGTCAGGGATCCAGTCTCAGGCAGCCAGCCCATTGTTTTCAGGGATAACTTGGGCTGGGTTTCTTGCGGGCAGGGCCCACCACAAGATAGGAGCTAACTTGAGAAGGTAGGACGCGGACTTCCCCACCCAAGACCAGGGTCCGACAGCCAGTATAATGGTGTCCACCACCCCTGTGAGGGTGATGTACACTATACCAAAAAGCTTGCCGGTGTGGTCGGTTGGTAAGTCAGGCAAAGACGCAGGCATCAGTTTGGGTGTTACTGGCAGTTCCATATAGATATTGTAGGCCGGGAGATAGTTAAACTTTCCTCTAAACAGTTTGGGTGTAGAGAATATCCACAGGCCTTGGCGGTTGTATCTGACAGTGGATTGGATGTGGGCTAGTGGATCTAGTTCAATGATTTTCTCTGGTGTGTAGTCCTTGTACTTGGGTTTTAAAGGATACTCGGTGAAATGGACAGGCCCAAAGGGTACACCAACTGGACAGAATACTGCGGGCAGTGGGGCAGGCGGACCAGAAGATCTTGAGCTGAACTGATAGACGGCAAATACAAAACACAGTAATAGCTGTATAAGCCAAAGTAACATAACCTTTATTTCAAAATGGCAATAAGTTTGGAGGGCGGGGTCCTTGGGTCTATATAGCACCCCACCTCCAAACTTAACATTTTTTGTGTGAGTCATCAGGGCATTGGGAAAGGCAGGGCCAGGGAAATTGGGGACTTGGGTCTAAAGGCAGCAAAATGGCGCTTGGCCCGGGAGTTCTTTTATTGGTTGTGACTCCCAATTTAGCCACCTGATTATCTTGCTCTAGTGTTGTGGTCATGGGGCCAGGTTGCGGCCCAGTGCCTCTTCCTTGGGTTGGCTCTTGATTGGTTGCTGGTAAAGACTTCAAACTCATGAAGCTAATAGTTGTTGCCTGGTTGTCTCCATTAGGTGTTGTGATTGGCATTCCACTTAGTGCAATAATTTCCTCAGCTTGATCTACTTTTCTGGGCAGGTTGTCTTCTTCAACATCAGCTTGCAGGGGCTCAATCCCAGAAAAATGCGGGTGGTTGGTCTTGCGGTCCTCTGGCCCAGCGGCTCAGGGGAATCCAGGTTCTGGGTTTGATTCCTGCTCCTGGGCCTGAAGTTCCAGAGGGGAAAATTGTCAATCCTGACACCCCAGTTAGCATTATTTTATGAGAAGAAGTAACCATTTGCTACCATGGCTTGTCCCCCTTTGACACTCATTATGGGGAAGTATTTTGGCAAGGTGGAAGAAACCTTGAACTTCCCATTGACATTGCAGATATTGTGGGCCAACATAGGGTCCCATGGGCCAGCAGGAGCATGGCAGAAGCCAGGGAAGTAATCAGGGCAGGGCGTTGTATCATCCCCAGATGAACTTGAAGGAGGGGAGTTTGGTGGGGGAAGCAGAATGCGGCTTATCTTGGTGCTCCTCATGTTTAGGAGACTGATCCTTTGGAGGGGACATCTTGGCTTGGCACCACTTTTTGGTAGGCTCCTTTTCTAAAGCCAAGTTGTAAAAACTGTGGTCAGTAACTGAACCATCAGATTTCTTTCCCCCAGTGGAGTGAGTGGGGCTCTTCTTGGGAGAGGGCTTTAGGGAGGGCTTGGGAGTGGCCTTCTTTGATGAGACAGGCTTTGTCTTGATGGCTTTGGTTGGCTTAGAGGGACTCTTGGTTCCTTTGGGCTGCTTAGAGGTGTTCTTGTCCTAAAATAATAAGTAAAAAGGTTTAAAATAAATCAATGTATTTAAAAAACAAACAAAACAACTTAAAAACATAACATATATAAAGGAAACTTTATATGGCTTTTCTTGGCATTTAAAAGGTAAAAAATACTTAAATAGTTTTTATTTTATTAAAGTTATAAATAACAAGCTAAAAGTTTTGAGATTTATGTGAAATTATTAGCTTTATATATAGATTTTATTTTAAAAATTATAAAATATGAAAAAGAAAAGTTAAAAATACAACACATCAGAAAATTGGATGATTTTATTATGTAAAACATAAAGTTTTATATGTGAGAAATGAAAAGCGTCAACATTATGAGTGACAATTAGCAATAAAAGCTGACTTCTCACTGTTGATTAGAAAAATTGTAGACATTATTTTTGACAACATTGTGACTATTGACATTTTTTTAAAAATTTACTATGTTTTTTCATAGTACGCTTAATTAAATTTACACAGGCTAGCAAATATTAGCCTTTTTCTGTGTATTTTGGTTCATATAATAAAATTTAAAAAACATATAAAATAAGTTAAAAATTATCAAAGTTCTTTAATTCTTTATTAAAAATGATGTTTTGGGGGTAGGAATATGATATTTTACCATCTGGTATACTAAAAGTTGTTAACATATTGATTAAAATAATGAAAAGGGTAAAGTGTTGACAACATCACTTACAACATTCTTTATGAGGTGACATATTAATTTAAACTTAATTATGCCACTCTAAATTGCTTAACTCCACCCTGGCGGATAATCACAAGAAAATAAACAACATTTCTGAGTGTCAAAATTATTTTTAATGATAAATTCTATAGTAAATTACATAGTAACTCACACTTAAATTGCTGGATTGCTGTTAGCCACCAATTCACTTAATATATTAAAGCCGGAATAAGTGCCACAGATAAATATATAATATGAACATTCCAAGAATCAGCTATATGTGCAATGACTTTTTTAACATAATAATGTAATAAAAAATATTTTTAAATCCACACATAATTTTTTATTATAGATATTTCAGTTTTAGTGCTAAAAATAAGTTTGGCTTAAAAAGTGTCAACATTGACACTTTTACATTGTGAAAACAAATAAAAAATAAACTAATTTTTATTAGTAAATGTAAAGGAAAAATTTGGTTAAATTGAGTTTTTTTATTAAGCTTAATATTAAATTGTGTCAAAATGGCCACAATTTTGTTGTGTTTCCTGGGTTTGCACCCCTGAACGCTTTAAAAAAAGAATTAAGCTAGCTCAACTAGCAAAAAACATAGGAGATTTTGAGTTTTGAGTTGACAGTGACCATGTCAACAAAGTGTCAACATGGGCGCTGTTGCCCACTTGACACGCCGCCAGGTAGGCTGGATTGAGTGTCTGTCTGTCATGAATGATATTTCAATACTTGTATTGAAACCCCAAGAGTTAAACCCTGGTTCCCAGAAGGCGGATCCAACCCTCCAGACCAGTACAGGACCTGCCAATCCGTTAAGAGATGGGCTCAAATTGGTGAATTACTCTGTGTTCTGCTGGCCTACTACAAAGGACCCTCCAAAGACAACTTGAGTCACACAAAGTGGACAGGGAACCACCAACTTGCTGAATTGTGTACTCGAGTTGACGGGTTACTCTGAGAACTGCCAACCTCCCAAGGACAACTCCCCAAATGGTCATCAGATTGATGCTAACCTGGAGCCACCAAAGACCCAAACCTACGCAGCGGTTACAGCTTGCCTTAGAGAGGTTAAAACAAAACCTATTCTCAACTCTGCCAATGACCTGCCAGCATGCCACCCAGAAGAGGTAGTACAATTGGATTACTCAGGTGATATAGTGAACAGTGGCGGCAAAACAAAGCATTGCCTTTCTGATTTGCCAGAACAGGCACAACCTGGATCTACCGCCCTTGGGACCCCAAGCCAAGACCCATGCCCTGCCAGCACCTTGTCTGTGAACCTGAATCCTGCGAAAATTGAAGGAGCAAAACCCCACGGTATAAAAACCCTGGCAGTATGGTGAAGACCACATTGTCATTTTTGATAATAAAGTTTTGTGAACCTTTGGTTCAAACAAATCTTACCCTATCTAGTCTTAGTGATCTTCCATCTTAATTCCAGTCAAGTAGACTGCCAGGCTGCCGCCCTTCCCTAAGACCAACCTGCCAAATTGCCCCAGGCATTATACCGTCCCCGGGAGCCCCCTTTGGACCTGTGCATTTTACGGAATATCCCCCCTGACCTGGCTTATTCAGAGTATGACTTGGAGACTATCCTCATTGCCAACCCCTTGGCCAGGACTAGAGAAACCAAATACATAGGACACAAAGAAAAGTGGTACAAAAGGCTGCCAAGATTGTTCAAAGACAAGTACAATTATCTACCGGCCTACTTTGTTCCTATGACTCCGCCCTTAACCCCTCAACCAGACCGCCTGCTGGAACCTACTGCCGCAGCTGAGACCACCTCTACCCAACTTTTTGGAGTACTCTAAATTATCTTGACAGGTTTGGTAGATTCTGTGGTCCCCAACTCCGGACCCTGGTCCTTACTTGGGTGTTCTGTATCCTATATTATCAAGTTAGCACCCATTCTATGGTGGGCCTTACCTGCCAGCTCAGCCACACCTCACCCTGAGCCGCCCAATGCCTCTACCTATGACTGGCTTCCTGACACTGTCCCCCTACCAGTTGCACATCAAATAAAAGCCTGGGAAGGAACTTGTCATGGCAGACGCTCTCTCTAGGCTCTACGTAGCATCCATCACCGGGGACAATGGTTTGGACCCAGATTAGCCAATGCTTTATCTCTGCCCTGAGGCAAACCGTTACAAAGGCCTCAATTTGGTAACCATCTCCAAGTTAAAGGACAGTGAAATTCAGTTCACCACCAATGCTGACAACATCTGCTGCTGGGCAGAGACAGGTGAAAAAGACTCCTTATATTCCCACCACACAACAAGGTGATACCATACTACACTACCACCACACCTTGGATCACATTAGAGGACATAACCTCTTTGAAATTATGAAAAATAAGGTTTGGTGGCTGTGTATGCGCCAAGACATCTTGGATCTCCTCAAGACTTGTGTGTTGTGTGAAAAGTTCACGTCTAAACCTTTCCCCCCAAGTCTTTCCTACCCATTAAGGCCATAAACCCTTTGAACAGTGGGCCCTAAACATTGTTGGACCTCTCCCCAAAGAAAGACTTGGGAAGAAGTACATTGTCATAGCCATTGAATACTTCACCCATTGGCTAGTAGCATGGGCAACCACTAATCACCCTGCCACCATCATCACTTGTTTCATTGGCAAGGAAATTGTGGCCTGCTTTGGGCAACCCAAACGCCTCATCACAGATGGTGTCCCTGAGCTTGTTGGGCATGTCATGAATGCATACTGTGCCAAGAATGCCCTTCAGCAAATAGTCACAGCCCCATATCATCTGCAAGACAATGGACATGTGGAACAATTGAATGGCTCACTAGTTCAACTGATTTCCAAGCTCTCACAGGAACACCCTAATACTGTGTGGACTGAAAATCTGCCCACCGCCCTGCTCATCTTAAAGGCAAGAGTCAACAGGGGCACCGGGTTTAGCCCCAGCACCCTGGCCATTGGGACACCTGATGGTTTGGCAGGAGTGGAACAAGGGAAATTAAAATCCACAGTTCCCAAGAAACCCCCTTATTGACTACTCCTTCCCTGAGCCAGTGGTGTTCCAAAGCCTGAGATATTGAACACAAGCAAATTGAGGGAGGGACAAACACCTCAAGGCCAGATACACCGTAGGTGACCCCGTCTATGCCCTCAACCCCAATTCAGCTAAGTTAGAATGGCCACTGCCAGAATTAACTCATTCCGCAAGTTGACTTACTATATATTGACAATCATAATTAAAAATACTTTAATGCCAATAGCATTGAAAAGTCAGAATTAAGTTTTAATTCATGCAGACTACTAAATGTTGACACTTTTTTAATAAGCAGAAACTCTTTTTCCTGAACATTTTTCTTAATAAAAATTAAGCTTCAAGATATTTTTTAGGGTAATGTGACAACAAAGACTTAAAAAAGTCCATAAAAAATTATACATGACAATTAAAAAATTTCATCAAAATACACTTTTATTTTATTTTACTATGAAATTAGCTATCTTTACTATAATAAATTTTTCCCACTTATAAAAAAAAATCCAATACACAAAAAGATACTACATAAAAAGTTACATATTATAGCAAAATATAAAAATCAGAAACAGTAATATAAAGTTTTTCTATATTGAAAACTACAAAAAAACAAATAATTTACTAGTAAAATATCAATATAGGCCATGTAATACAGTCTAAAGCATCAAACTATCAATAGAAAATCAATGATTTTATAAAAATAGTATCATAAACTATTGATGAGTTATTTAGAACAACTATTTATTTAAAAATAGTATACTTAACATATAAGAACTATATAAAAAAATTAGGCAATACTCAATCAATTTAATTAAAAGCTAGACTGTGATCACCTGGTTGCCATTAAGAACTGTGGTAATCTTCTTGATGTATTCCCCAATCTCTAAAAGCTTATATTTGGCCTTGACAACGTCCTTGATCTTCTCTTGTTATTGTTTCTCTTTGGTGGTTCTATTCTTCTTGGATGGGCAGTTCTCAATATCTCTGATGGATGCAGCAGTCTTCCCCTGTTGGACTTTGAGGTGCTTGTAGAAGGTATTGTATCTGAGCTTGATTCCAAAGGAGGACTTGATATGCTTATGCCAGCCCTCCAAGTATGAAGTAGTTTTCATCTCGTCCTTAAGCACTTCCTGATAGCAGTTCCAGTTGGCTTTGGCTCTGGGCTTGCTCTGGTGCTTAGTGACCTTACGTCCAATCCACTGTGGCTCATGATATTCAATGAAAGGATAGAAGGCACCATCATGTCTCTTGGCATATGGATCCTGGCATAGGAACTCAAAGGCTTGTCCAGCATGCTCTGGCTTTACAAAGGCTAGTGCTACAAACTGCTGAATTAAGAACTTGCACTTTACTGATGTATCTAGATGGTGGAGCTTGCTGAGCTCAGGTAGACCCTTTAGTTGCCTGTTGACAGCCTGTCAATAATGGAAAAAACACCCCTGGACCTCTCCATCAAAGGTGTTTACAGTAGTTTTAAAAGCTATGGCAACAAGCAAAATGAACTCAGATTTAAATGAAATCATTTCAGATTTAAACAAAATCCAAGTCGCGCAAGATTCAGGATTCAAATAATTTAAATATTGTTGGTTAATAAATGAAATGTCAAACCAAAAATGAAATTTCACTTGCCCATTATACAAAATTATATCAAACATCAAGTGGTGTAGTTCAACTCACAAACAAAATGAACTGACACAACAAGTGAAATGGATGGATGCTATTCTGGAGTATATTATAATCCAATCAGGATTCATATGAGACACCAACAGAAGGACCAAAATGAAACAAAATCTGAGTAATCTAGAAGCGAGATTAGACAAACACAAAACAAAATGAACTCATACAAGATGTGCAGTATGAGCAGCCTAAAATAGAAAATTAACAGTATAACAGCCAATCAACAGCTATCCAATTTAGGAACAGAGGCATTTTATCCATTTTCATGGCTCCAGATTTGTATGGAATGTTTTTGAGAACCTTCCAGATATGGACTCTAGATTACAATAAAAATAATTCATTAAATTTTAAATTTTCTACTTTTAGTGATTTTATCTTAGGTTTTGTTGTACAATGGTTTTTAACAGCAACATATTCAACAGAACTAGCAGCCAAGCCAGCAGCCAAGCCAGCTTTAATGGAGGCAAGGCTCAGGAAGTGGAGTCACCTGTTTACACCCAAGCCTTTGAGGCAGGTAACAAGGAAGCTGACCTGTTACTGTCCCCCAACCCATATGGCTTTGACTTGTTTGAGAGTCACTTTGCGTCTAGTGCTGCCCCACTCCCACACCCACCCCTGCACATGCTGCCCACCAACCAACCAATCAGGATGGCAACCTCAATTTGGAACAACTTCCCACCATTGCCCAACCTTCCCCTCCCTCAGCCAATCAGGCTTCAGCTCCCCCCGCCCAGCGCCCCAAACACAGAATTATCACTGCCCAAATTCTCCAAGAAATTGTGGCACTGAATCTACAGGGTCTGTCATGGGACCAGATTGCTGACCAATTGCAATTTACCTGAGCTACTGTCATGCAGTAATTCAACAGTATGATGAACAGGGGGATCAGATTGGAGCAGTCAAGAAGCCCAAGAAGGCCCAGATAACTGAGGCCTACCCAATCATGCTTGACCTCCTCCAGCAGGACCCCAAGCTTCCCTTGACCCAGGTCTGGAAGCAGCTTGTGCACCATAAAATATGGGTCTCCAAGAGCATGGTGCAGCTCTGGATGTATGGGAAGGTGGCTTCTGTACAGGTTCTTACCAATTTTGCCGGCGACCAATGGGATGGCGCTGAGGATTCCCTGTATAATCTTGAGATTGAGGCAACCCTGGTCCAATGCCTGACAAGTCTGTCAGATGATGTCATTTTCATCTCCTACTACAAGCTATTGTTAGCTTTTGATGACTTTGGTGAGATGGGAAAAGCCGCCACTCAAAAAGGAAGGAAGAAGGTCAAGAAGGGGATGTTTATTGGTGCATTTCTGGCTGTGTTGGCCAAGGGTTTTGTCTATTATCAGACAAACCCTGATTTTGTCAATGGGTACTCATACGGCCACATCCTTGGTGGATTGCTTGACTCCTGGGATGGCTCAAATTAAAAAGCATCGGGTTTTCTTGAGCCACCAGATGAAGGGTAGCTCCACTGCCCTTGAGGCCATCCAGGGACAAGGGCACCAAGCCTCCATGTACCCAGCTGGCCAGGCTGACATCCATCTGGGTGATGTTGTCTTTTTTAACATTGGAGATACACTGCAGGTACGCCGCCCTCAGGCTTTCAACAACCTCTATCTTGGGGTCCTTGACCACAATTCTCTCTTTGGTCACCAAATGGTGGCTGACTTGTTTGCACAAATGGTTTTCCATGTGAATATGGGCAACCAATCACAGAAAGACAAGCGCCTCCTGCCCCGTGCCACAGCCACCTACCAGCCCATTCAGCCAATGACTGATGAGGAGTACAACAAGCGGTATATGACAGCCATCACGCGCAATCCTCCTGCCTCCACCCCTGCCACCAACACCCCTCACCTGCTGCCCCACCCACCCAATCCCAGACCCACCAAGCCTGCTCAGAAGCGCATCCCTGATATCAAACCTGTCACTCTTCCCCGCCTCAATAAACCTCCTGTTGCTGAACATTTCTATTTATATTATCATTATTTTGAATTTCAATTGTTCAGGTTCTCTTTGTTTATTGTTGGGTTTATTCTTTATGTTCAGCTTTTTTCTATAAAATCATATATTTACTATGTTGTGTATCTAGATCCAGAAAATAGTTATTTTTAGTACTAAAACCCAGCCCCATGATAAAATATTAACAACAACTTGGTGATAAACTGAATTTGAATTAGAAAATTATAGTATTAATTGTATTTAGATAAAGTTGTTACTGATCTGAATTCAAAACCCTAATGATAAACTTTAAGCCAATTAGGAGCCAAGTGATAAAGTGATTGTTGTGACATAAAGGGTCATTCAATAATTCTTTGATGCATGTGCGCTAATTCATCAAAGAATTATTGAATGACCCTTTATGTCACAACAATCACTTTATCACTTGGCTCCTAATTGGCTTAAAGTTTATCATTAGGGTTTTGAATTCAGATCATTAACAACTTTATCTAAATACAATTAATACTATAATTTTCTAATTCAAATTCAGTTTATCACCAAGTTGTTGTTAATATTTTCACAAGGGGCTATGTCAAGCGCCAAAAAAAATATGGTAACCAAGGAAACAATGCCACACAAAGCAAACAACACATATTGAGATGTGTGTAAAACATATACAAAATGGGTAAAAAGATGGGATAATGTAGTAAATGGGAAAACAAAAAGGAATAAACAAAGAGGCAATTGTATCAAAATAATACAGAATTTATTGGGGCAAGAGCTATAAAAACATATGAAAAGGTTAGTAAAAAATCAATGAGCAAATTGGAAAAACTTCTAAAAGACCTTGACTTGGCAATTGCCAAAATCAAAGAAATTGACCGCAAGGTCAAGGAAAAAGTGAAGTCTGCTGTCCTTAAAGGGGACAAAATTGAAAAGGTGTCCGCCAAGTCACTCATGACCAAAATACCTGACACCCCTGAAAAGACAATAGAGTGCCTACTCAACATTCAGAAGATAGTGGTTGAAGGCTTGCAATTCAAGTCCTTTGCCCTCTCTGCGCTGTCTGTCTGGACGGCCAGCCCTGAGATGTATGCATATCTCAAACCCGCCAAGAGGGCCCGCAAGGAGGACACTGAGATGCCCACACAACTGCTTGCGCCAAGGATGGCAAAGCCTGCCAAAGCCGCCGGCAAAGAAGAAACCCAAGAAGGTAACCTAAGAAAATAAATTTAATAAAAATTCATAAATACTTACCTTTTTTTAGAAGATGTTGATGGCAAACTCTGCCGGGTCCTTGTTCCTTTTGTTCCCCCACCTTCTACTCAAATTTTGCCACTCATGTGGCCAAGCAGCTTTTCCTGTCCCCCCTGTCTTGTGGGAGCTTGAAGATAGGATTCACAGTGCATTCCCAATGTCCAGGGAGGCATTGGCTGGGCTGATGCATGGCAAGGGGGCATCCAAGTGGGCAGTTACTGCCTACAAGGATGCTCAACTGGTCCGCCTGGACCCAGTTAACCTCAGTGGAGTTTACTGTGTAAACTCCATTGAGCTTGTTTGGGACGTCCTGGCAACGCTCCCATTCAAGAATATACTGGAGATGGGCTGGGCTCATGCAGCTGCTTGCTTCTGCTTCCCAGTGGAGCATACCATCTCTTATCTGCTGGACAACTTTGGGTGTGCAGTGGCAAAACTGGCTGTTGCAGACGCAACAGCTGTAAAGAAGTCAAAAATCCTCCTGGCAGACTTTGGGCTGGCCTGGAGTGCCAACAAGACGGGTGTCCCTGCAGCAATGGAGCTGACCTTTGCCAAGACAAAGCACAAGAAGAAGATTAGCGCTGTATACAACAAATTGTGCAAGTTTACAGAAGCCTTTACTGGACAAAGGCTTCACCTTGTTGTTTACCTGGGGTTCCTATTCTACTTTGGAATGGGCGCCAGCATAGAGGATCTAGATGTGGACCTTCTTGGAATTGACAAGGCCTGGCTTGCACTTGACGGGAAGAAGGTCCCCCCAGATATAACTCAGTGGATCATGTTATCCAGGACGGCCTGGTCCTGGCTAGAATCTACGGGTTTGTGACCCCGCCTGAGAAGCTGCAGCTTCCTCCCACCTAACCATTCTGCCTTTTACCAGCAGGCGGGAGTATTTTAACCAGGGTGTATCCACTGTCCACAGTGTGGCAGTGGAGGTTGTGCGCCACCTCCATTGCGGGGTGGGTACATACCAAAGAACCCACTACAGGCGCACACAATAAAAATATGATTCCAATAAATTTTATTACAATTTATAGTATTCTAATTATAATGAATTTTTATAATTTTTATTTCAGCAAACCAGTTTTGCAAAATATATTGCAGAAACATTTTTCATAAAAGCATAAAATTATATGTTAATAAAATAAATTCTAACTTGTAAATTTTACATTTAATTTTTTAAAAACTATTTTTATATTTATTTGCCAAAAATGATATTGATGTGTTTGCGTAATCCATTATCAAGCGTTTGGGATACCCTTGGATGCAATAATAATAATGATTATAAATAAATAAATTACTAACCTTCATTGATGATGCTGCTGAATGTGATTGCAGGCTTGGAAATATCTAAATATAAAATGTTAGTTAATGAATCTTGATTAGTAAATTAGAGGATATATAAAAAAGTGGGATAAGCTAAGCCTTTAATTGATTGGCTGATTTGCAAGGCACGCAGGGATAAAAAAAATCAGTGTGGCCATAGAATTTGGCCACGGTCTTGGCTGGGAGGGTATGGATCCCTGCTTGCAGCAAATCAAACAGGTCCTCTGTCCCAGTTGGGATTCCTTGCTTGACAACTTTCTTGAGCCACCCAAAGACTTCCTCGATGGGATTTAGGAAGGGTGAATAGGCAGGGAGGAAGAGAAGGCGCAAATTTGTTGTGGCCAATTGCTGGGGGCCCACTGCAGCGCTGGTGTCAATCATTGGGAATTCCTCAAGAATATCTTCCACCTTGTGGAGACCAACATTGTCCAGCACAATTACGTTGGTGAAGCCTGGGATTGTGTGCCTCAGGTACTCCTGGACCAATTGGAGGAATGATAAGAAGGTCCGGCTATTATGAGATCCCAATATCATTTGGTAGAGCTCAACCCCCTTTGGACCAAGGAGAGCCACCATCAAATAGGCTGTGGCGCGGACTGCAGCACGCCAGGCCACCCTGCCATTGGAGCCTTTTGGGACGTAGACATACTCATTACACATTGATGAGGCAAATGCTGATTTGTCAATGTAGTAAAATTTGACTGTCCCCTTGGATTTTAGGGCAGTGTACATCTCCGCGTATTTTCTCTGAGTCTCAACATTGGCTGGGCTGTTTCTGTTGTAGGGGGAACCCCAAGCCTTTTCCAAGAAAAGCGCATTCCCTTCACCAGATGATAAAAGGAAATTGAAGCCTCAACCCCAAAAGCAGACTTGATCATGGCCTGTATATTTGCCAGTTCAAGATGGCAGTCCCAGGTGATCCACTGGCGGATTGCTCATTTGTGCTCCTTGGTGAGCATGGTTGACACGCACAAGGATTTCTCTGCGGCAAGGACTCAACCTGTGTTGAGGAACTTGTTGAAGGTCTTTGAGGAGTACTTGGGATCCACCCCGACAATGGCTGCGGCTGCCTTGTAATTGCCTGATTCACGCATTAGATAAGCAGGATGATGTGTTTGATGTTGGGGATGCACTTATGGGCAGGCTTTTTAGCGGTGGGGATTGACTCATTGGCATTGGGCAAGGCACAGGGCATAGGCACCTTGTTATAGAAGGCTGCAACTTTCTTGCGCACCAGTTGTCCTTCATCAGTTTGAAAGAACTTGGGCTCCTTGTTGTCCTCCTGATTGCCATTGCTTATGTATGGCTCATAGCTAGTATCAAGTTCAGGCTTCACCTTCTCCAGCATGGCTGACAGAACCAACTCTTTCCGGTACACAATGTCAAACACATATGGAGTAAGTTCTACCTCCTTGTTACTAACTTTCTTGGTGAAGGTAACCTTGGTGGGCTTCTGGGTCAGCTTGGGGACCCAAGGGTTTATGTTCTGCACCCTAGCAGCTTGTGCTCCTTGAACAGGCTGTGTTATTGCAGCGTCACTATGGAACTCTCCTCTTCTGCCTCCCTCCTGAGTAGGCACTTGTGCTGTACTGAGTCTATTCTTTGACCCGCAGGGGTGACCGCAACCACGGCGCACAACGGGTGCATTGGTACTCTGGTGTTGTGTTCCTTCCATTTTAAAATTTAATAAAATACTAAATAAATTTTAATTAAGTTACTCCCTAATTGTAATTTTTTTCTTTTATCTGAAAATGGATATTTAATTAGAGGTTTTCCCACCCAATATCCCAATTATAGATTTTTTTATTTCTTAATTAGTTATTTCTGGTTTACAACACGTATTTTTGAATACCCAAAATAATTTCCACCCATTTTCTCATATTTTTTGCCAAATTAAGCACCCAACACAATATTTTTAAAAGTTATGTTTCAGATCTTGTGTCTTATTTTAGATGCCTTGGTATCATTATTGATTACAATCCATTGCACAAACTGTGTGAGTGATTTTGTTTATTTTTTGAGTTCCTATTGTGTTTTGTTTTTGGATTGAGTTTTGACGCACCATGTGTGGGTGTATTTTGTCAACAATTCACATAGTAAACATATGTACACCAAAAGCCAACTCACACCATTTTGTTTGTGAATCCATGTATTTCGGATTGCATTTTGAATGGTTTTGTTTTGTGCGTGAGTCCTTTGTTGCTGTGTTGACCCATTTTGCCTATTAACGCCAAAAATACCTGTTAACAGAGTGTATATTTTAACCTGCTAGTTGGATTTTGTTTAAATCTGAAGAATTTTTGCTTGTTGCCATAGCTTTTAAAACTACTGTACAAAAGAAATATTGGGCAGTTTCATAGTCCATGATTATAGTTGAGGGTCCAAGTGCTTTATCTTGAGCTTCTTGTTCTGCAGCAAGGGTGGCTTCATCATTTTCATCATCATCTGGATTGGCTCTAGTGTTATGGCCAGGGGGACTCTTTCTATTATTGGGTAGGGCTTTGATGCCCTCCTGAAGAATTTTAAAGGCCTTTGTGTAGATCTTTTCTGTTGTCCCAGGAAGCAGAAATTAGGCAAATGGGAGCACCTTGCCTTCAATAAGGGAATGTACAACCCATAGTTGGTAAAAAAAAGGCAGGGGCATACTGCAAAGGTACCGTCACATAACCAAGTCTCTGAATCCCTTAACTGCTCCAGATTCTATTGTGTAGCATAGAATATAATTCTTGCCTCTGCTGTAGGCCCATCATCATGTAAAAGGAATACCTCATCACCATTGAACATCTTTAACTCCTCTGTCAAGACTAACTCTCCTTGGACCATGGCTGATTTCTGATGGGGGAATAGATCACAGTGTTTGTCACATATGTACTTCACTAACTGGTTGCATTCAGGGATGAGCTTCAGGTTCTCATTACTTAGGTGTGTGGTGGCCTTAACTGCCAGATCAGAAGACTTGACATCTTTGGAGACTGGGACCATTTGGTAGAGGTACCACTTTAGAAGCTTTGAGAATAAGATTGATTGGAGAATTGCATGTGTGCTCTCCTTTTTCACTAGTGACTTTATCCCATCCTTCTGCATTGATCCTAGCAGCGCAGCTTCTATCTTTACATACATAATGCTTGCTTGCTTCCTCCTGCTCTCTTCTGATTGTTGCAATTGAAAACATAGACATCATAGACTAAAATTGCACCTCTTTTGACAGACATTAGAGGGAAAAACCAAGGGAACTTCTTTGAGAGCTTAAACTCTCCTTTGATGTTACATATATTGTGAACCTTTAGGGGATCCCATGGGCCAATTGGTGTTTGATGATATTCAGACAGGTAATCATCAGGATCTTCTTTATTGATACTTGATGAAGAGGATGGAGGTGCAGATTTGTCAGGCAGTGGAGGGGAATTATCTGGAGTTAGATTCTTGCACTTCTTGGACTGGGATGAGCTTGATTCCTTGGGGCTTGATTCCTTTGAGCTTGACTCATCTGGGCTTGACTCATCTGGGCTTGACTGGGGTTCTGGACTCTTGGATGTCTTCTTTCTTCCTTGCTTGCTTAGTGGAACCTCATCTTCTTCTGATTGGTACCAGCTTGGAGAAGAGGAGGGGGCAGGGGAAGGCTCTTTACTTTCAGGGTCTGGCTCTTCTCCTTTGTCTTCTGTTTCTTTGAGGGCTTTTTGGCTGGTTTTTTGTTGGGGTAGAGACTTTGGGCCTTTCCAGAGGCTTTGGGTACTTTCTTGGTTGACTTGGGGTTATTTTGTGGCTTCTAGGAAGATTTGTCATACAATAATTAGAGTAGAGTTCATAAATTAAGAATAATCATGTGAAACATGAATAAAATTAAATAACAATCACTTTTTTTAAATTTTATTATTAATTAAATATTTTATAGAAGTATGGAAAGTGATTTTAGAGCTAGTTTATTAGTAAAGAATAATAAAAACCATGTTTAACTAAAAAGTCAACATTCTGGTAGTCACAATAGTCAAAAATATTTAATTTAGCTTTTCAGCATAAAAAACACTTTAATTTTGACGTCAACATACTGACAGTCAGCATTAAAGTAGAAAACCACTATGTAAATCACTTATAAAGCTTGGTTAATATTTTCTGGAGTTGGTTTTTAAGGCCAAAATTGATTATTTTTAAATTTAAAAAATTTAAAGATTTTCATATTTAACTTATGAAAACTAAATAATAGGGATTGTAGAGGGAAGTCTAAAGTACAGCCCTGGGTACTTTGGCCTGAATTACCATACCATTGTATGTGTGCTTTTTGTTAAGCAGCAGTGTTTTACTAATAAACAAGTGAAGGTGTCAACATTCAGGCAGTCAGTGTTCTTTTATAGTAACTCTCCTATTAAATCTTGCTTAAATTATGTCACTTTGTTTTCTTAGCTGAACCCCTTTGTTGCAATTTAGGCAATACGTCAATTTGACACAAACTTGACATTATAATTACATATATAATTTCTAGTTTTAACATATGTGTTTTGGCTTAAGTGGACTTCCGGAAATAAGCTATAGTTTATCCAGTGAGTTTAAAATAACAGTAAATATCTAACTAATACAAAGAATGCTATAAAGTTGACATATGTCTTTTTTCAATGATTATCTTATTATTTTTTAATAAAAACAGTAGTATAAGGTATAAAAATGGTTATTTTTAGAATATTGTATAATTTATTAAGAAAATCATGGATTCTTATTTGGGGTCAACATCCAGATATTACTTACTATAGTCAACCTTAATGTAAAAGTAAAAAACTTACATTTTCATAGTAAATTGAATTGGGTTTTTGGCTTAAAAATAAGCCTTTGTTTAAATGGTGTTGACATTATGCCTGTTACTTTTTAATTTTACAATTCTGACTTAATAATTTACTATGAAAAATTAGCTTAGTTTTGGAAATGCCCAATTCTGGCAGATAAATACTAAAATAATGTCAACTTACTGAATGTCAACAAATTGTTGACATTCAGTAAGTTGACTTGTGGAATGAGTTAATTCTGGTGGTTGCTGTTAGAACCCAACCACTTAGGGGCCTTCAGGATAGCTGCAGTCTATGACAACCACACCTACCAACTTGAAGATGCCCAAGGAAACACCAAAAGACTACACCACAATTGCTTACGCCCCTGCTGTGCCATCCCCACACAAAGGTTGTTTGTGCAGACCTTCCCAGATCTCCTGCAGACTCCAATCCTGGTGTCTGACAACAAGCAGGGGGCAAGGGGGTGTTACAACCAAGTTTCTGTACTTGCCTGCCAACATATCTTACAATACACAGGGGGCACTCAATGAGTCACCCCTTGAAGTATCTAATGGCATGAACCAATCTGGTGGCAATGTCAAATTGTGGGCACTTTCTCCTAATTAGGAGCACTACCAATTTGACCTGCTCTCCTGCACAAGTTATTCCTTGGCTTTGAACCTTACATGGAACATGCCACCCCCTTGTGGCCCAGTGGCTTTCCCCATATAGTACTGTAAATTCAGAACCTGAACATAAAAATGCGGGATTGTCAAATCCTTGGTCCAAATTTTGAATCACTTTTGTGGGCAACTCAGCTGAGTGAAAAATAAAATATTTAATAAAATCAAACATTTAACCTGACCTTTTTGAAACATTTAAATTGGCAAATTTTGAATCTCTTGAGCAGATAACTCAACTAACAAAAGACAAAACCCAACAAACAAATTCAGAATACATGAATCAGAAATGTGGGATTCTAATGTACAATTTGAGATTTCCTGTATTTCAAACAAATCATAGACATCATGTAAAACTTAATGAATCTAAAATTGCAGGATTGTCAAATCCAAGAACCAAGTTTCAAATCATAATTGCAAGGAATTTGAAATAAATATAATTTATGGGTGTCTCAAAAAGGATGCCAAAGGATCTAGAGTAATTTGTGCTGATTCTTTTAGGAATCATAGGCATTCTCAAAAATCACCCTATTCCAATTTTGAATGGCTAAAATTTAGATCCTACTATTCACCAACTTAACATACTTAACAATAAAATTGACTAAAATATACACGTCTCTTTTTGAGTTTAAATTTTTTAATAAAAATTCATTATGTCTTCTTTCAACAACAACCAAGTCAACAAGCTGCTCCCTGGCCTTGACAAAATTATGAAGGGTTATACTGTGTCTTCTAATAGTGAAGCCTCCCTCTATGGCCACTCCCAACCCGCAGGCCCCTCTGCAAGCACTACCCAGGAGTGTGTTCTTTCTCCTGAAACCTCCAGCATGGCCCTGTTTGCCCACCATGCACAGGCAGCTGCCAACCCAAATTCCTTATCAGCAATGGCATCTGGAACCAGCCATTTGAGCCATGGGGTCACCCAGAGAGCCCAGGACCCCAAAACAGCCAATCAGATGGCATTGACCAGTTCCCATGATGAACACATCCCTCCCCCAGCCAATCAGTCTGCAAGACACAGAATAAAAATAATCACTCTGGAGATTGTTCTCAAAATGGTTGAAAAGTAAGGGAAGCTTATGTCCCTTGGGGAAATTGCGGCTGCAATGGGGTTTGCAAAGTCCACTGTGGCTGCAACCCTGCGAGCCCACGCCAACTGTGCCTCCCTACCAAGAAGATCCTGACTGGTGCCCGTACTTCAACTGAAGGTGATACAGCCCATCCCATTATGATGGCCATTATGAAACGTGACCTGTGAATGCCTCTGGTCCAGGTACGTCTCCAGTTGGGACTCCACAGCATCTTCATCAACAAAAGAACAGTGAATTTGTGGATGCACAGAGTTGTGGTTGCTACTAGAATTTCGCCCAATCAATTTCTCAGTGGCCCCATTTTGGTGGACACAGACCCCTACAATTCAACTATTATTAATTTTATCAAAGGGAGGGCAATGAGGGCCCATAATGACGTCATCTTCCTGTCATATGCTAAGATATCTGCAAGTATCCAAGACTTTGGAGAGAAGCGTATCCAGTCTGACGTGTACAAGCGTGGCCCAATATTGTATTGGTTTGTTGGGGTTTTATTGGCAGTTTCCCCATTGGGCGTCAATTATTACTTGGTAATATCAAACACCGCAGATGAGTATGCCTACCAGATGGAGCTCAAGGCCATGCTGGAGGAGTGGGCCACACAAAATACCGTGCACACAGTTGTACTGAGTGCAGAGATGAAGCAGCAGGAATGGGCTACCCAAGAAATCAGGGCTGCGGGGCATACCTGCTGGTCCTACCCCATCAACTACACCAACATGCATCTTGCAGATGTATGTCTCTACAATTTTGGTTCTGCCATCAGGCACTTGAAGCCTGCCACTTACAACAAACTATGCACCCAAATTGATAAGGGGTATGAGCTTTTCCCTTCCGCGTCCCCATCCAGGACTTATTTGATCTCATCATCTTCTATGCAAGTGATAGTGATAAGTCCAGAAAGGACCCCTGTCTCCACCCACGCCAGTCCATCCATTTTGTCAAGCCAGTATATGTGACGGAAGAAGAATTTGAGCAACTGAAGCAATCAGCTCTTGCTGCCCCTTCCCATTCAACAAACCCTGCCTCACCAACCCCCCCATCAAGCCACCCACCTTCCAACTCTGACTCCCAAACCACCACCCATTCCCTCCCCACCATCTCTGATGCCGTCCCTTTCATAGGCGCAGATGAAGGCAATGTTCATTCCGCCCATTCCCTCCCCTTCCCATCCTTTGATCAGTAAATAAGTCTTTTCTATGTGACAACTTATTAAAATTGATATCTCTCTTTCAATTAATAATTAATAATATATTTTTTACATTATTAGAATTTCTCATAATTAATAAAATGTTGTACATTTTACAAATAGCTTAAAATTATGAGCAGACATATTTTTCATCATCATTAATAAATTAAAGACAATAAATGTAAATATTGCATTAAAATATTGTAATTAGACGTCAACTCTTGATATTTTGATATTATGTGCATAACTCAATGCATTTTGTTTAATAAAATCCATTGTAAACTTGGCCTTTTTTATTATAATTTAAAATAAATTGACTGTGTTTATATTAGAGAGCCATTAACGCTTAGTACAAATATTGAAAATTAGTGCATTTTACAGCCTGTATATTTACCATTTGGTAATAATTCTATAAACTTTTTAGTTGGATTTTGTGAGGTAATAATAATGTAATGTGTTAAAAATTACTGTTTATTGTCATTAATTGACTGATATCCTTTGTTGTGGCAATTGTGCATTTGTCTGATATTTACGCACTAGTATCCAATTGGATGTGAAGCCAACCAATTGGATACTAGTGCAGAAATATCAGAAAATGCACAATTGCCACAGCAAAGAAAATCAGCCAATTAATGACAGTAAACTGCAATTTATAACACATTACGTTATTATTACCTCACAAAATCCAACTAAAAAGTTTATAGAATTATTACCAAATGGTAAATATACAGGCTGTAAAATGCACTAATTTTCAATATTTGTACTAAGCGTTAATGGCCCTAATATAAACACAATCCATTTCATTAAATTATAATGGAAAAGGCCAAGTTTACAATGGATTTTATTAAACAAAATGCATTGAGTTATGCACATAATATCAAAATATCAAGAGTTGACGTCTAATTACAATATTTTAATGCAATATTTACATTTATTGTCTTTAATTTATTAATGATGATGAAAAATATGTCTGCGTTGAAGATAGTACTAAAAACCAGTTTATGGATGGAATTCAAAAAAAATGTCAACAATCTATAACTTGATCAACAAAATAGAAGCGCACCTACAAAAGGTTGTTGAAATAGAAAAAATATCAGGGAAATAGTGTCAGGAAAGCTGGGTAACAAGGGCCAGCCACCAATCTGTCAAAAGAAGATGCTCTGGATAAATTGGGAAGTATTATAGATGAAAAGAACAAAGAAGCATTACTTAATCTACAGGGAACAATTTTATCAAGTCTGAAGTTCAACAACGCGGCCTACAATTTGTGGGAGTTCTGGCAGGGGGCCAAAGAAAACAATAAGATCAAACTAATTGAAGGAACTGAAATCCAAAAGGAAATTAACACCAATTAAGAGGAAAACAATCAAATGGAAACAGATGAAAATGAAACACAATAAAGAAGCAGAAGTGCTTCAATAAATACAGAAACTTTATCAAATGAAACCCCAGAAGAAACACAAGTTGCAAGAAAGATAAAAAAATTCAGCCTAGAAAAATTAATGAAGAGCATCCAACACTCATGAAGTTTGCCAAAGTGGCACCTGTGGCTGAGGGGGCCACATGGGAAACAATCAGTAAGTCTTTTTATGTTTTACTTATATTTATTTTAGTCATCACCAGGAATGGGGATGAGGTTTGGAAGTGGCAGCTTTTACGCCAAGTTGGTTTTACGGGGGTTAACAGTCACTGGTGGCCCCTGTAAAACAAATAAATAAAAACCAAATAAATAAAATAATTCAACATGATATGAATAATTTTTTAATATTCAAGCTCAAGATAAGGAATATTCACCACCTGTGGGGTGCTTGTCATGGATAAGGGAAGCATATGAAATAGGATCAAATATCAAAATCAAATAAATGAATGAAATTTGCGGGGATATCAAACTGAACTTTGATGAATATATCTTTGAAAGCATTCAACAGTTCCCATTTGCAAACATCAACAAATATGAAAAAAATTAATAAAAACTGACTTTCAAATTGAAACTGAATATTTAAAAACTGAAATTTTTAATGAAGTATTCAAGGCATTGTCAAATAAAGTTGGGGATGCAGTCCTTGTGAATAATTTTAAACCTTTATTTATTTTGTTTGCCAAGGCCTGGGGGGCTGATTCAAGTTGGGTGCCCCCTGGAACCCTCTTCAAGTTCAATCAAACATCCTATATTAATAGGTTAGTTCAAACTTTCAAAAAATTATGCATGTTCTTGGAAAAGTATACCTTGCAGAGAATCCATGTTGCGTATACCTGGGAATCCTCCTACACTGCATTTTAAAAACCAACATCAAAAAGTTGGAGGATGTACCTATTCAAATAGATATATGCCGTGTAGCCCTCAACTGCCAGAAGACACCGTGAGGATATAGGACAGTTGAGAACGTCCTGTATGACTCCTTTGCATTGGCAACGTTATACAGGTACTATGTGCCCCCTGAAAAAAAACCTATTGATTGATTCCCTCACCTGCCTGCCTTTTATCAAACAATCAACAACCACCGGGGTACAGGGCGCCACCCCTCTAGCAATTGCATCCAGGTTTGTCCACCATGTACAGAAGAGTACATGGATCTAATTGAATGCTTTAGCCAAAAACTTGATTTTGGGGTATAATTCCCCAGAATAATTGCATTCCCTTTGCAATCAACATCCCCCAATAAATATTTTCCCCTTTCAAATTAAATTTTTTTGACTTTTTATATTTTAATACAAAAATTTTAATATTGAAATATGTAATATTAAAATATTAAAAAATTAGTATCTAAAAGTTAATATTAAAATTTTAATAATACATATTACAATATTAAAAATTTTAATACCAAATATTTTGATATTGAATAAATCACAATTTAATAAAATTGTTATATTTCAATTATTTAAACTTTAATATTTAACTTTTAAGATTTATAATTATAATTTTACTTTTAATATTTTAATTTTTATTTTAAATTTTAGTATGTAAATTATAATATTAATATATCTAAATATATTACAAGACATTTTTTAAAGTTGCAAGTACATCAAATATTAAAAAGAAGTTAAAAATGTTTTTATTTATTAGCTTGTTGAGTACGGGTTTATTTATCACATAGTTAAACATTGAGAATTGAATTTATCCGCATCATGCGGCCCGCTCCACTATTGTTCTAAACAAATGATTGTTTAGAACTCAAATTACCTTTCTCTTGTAATATGATTTGGTAAACATATTTGATATACTTGACCTGTGTCCTAAGTACTAATTAGTAAGCAATACATGAAAATCATTGGTGGTTGTGTCATGTGGCTATAGTGGCACTGAAATAACAAGGATCAGATGATGACATGCAAGGTCCAATCTGTGGCTTAAAAAAGCCAAAGTACCATCAACAATTCACAATTATTTAAATAAACTAATTTATTTCTATCTTTTTTCAATTTATTCATTTGTTAGCGCAAAAGCCAATAATAATATTCAGTGCATTATAATAAAAATATTTGTCCTCATACCTAGTATAATTAATTTTAATTACCTTTTCTATGTATTCTTATATGTCTATAATACATTCAAACGTCACATTATTATATATAAATAATAATTATTGAGTCCTAATAAAAACAAACTAAATAAAACCCAGATCGCCCATTTATCTGATTGGCTCGGAGGCCAGGGCTTTTGGGAGGAAGGATTCTGAGTGCTCATAGAAAGCTGCCACCACATTGGATGGCATTGAAAATTGGCTGATCTCAAGAATGTTGAAGAGATCCTCTGTGTCCTGAGAGAGGCCTTGTTTCACCTTATTCTTGATCCAACCAAACACCTCCTTGATTGGATTCAGAAATGGATAATAAGGCGGAAGGAAGAGGAGTCACATTGGGCAGTCTGCAAGGCTGTGGCTGGCAGAATGGCTGTTTTTGTTGATGGGGGGAATTTGGACACAACCAGATCCACTTTGTGGAGCCCAACATTATCAAGCACAACAACGTTGGTTGTGCTGCTATAATTTATCCAAAGGTACTCCTTGACAGCTCAGAAAAAATTGAGAAAGGTCCCACTGTTATGGGAGCCTTTAATCATCTGATACTGGTCCAACCCGCGAGGACCAAGAAGCGCAACCATGGAATAGGTTGTGGAACAGACAGCTGCACAATAGGCTACGCCGTCCTTAGACCCCTTCTCAACCCACCCATGCCTAGATCAGAGTGAGGAGGAAAACAATGATTTGTCAATATAGAAGAACTGGACATTCCCAGTCTCCTTTAGTGCCAGATATGTCTCGACATAAATGTGTCAATCCTTGATGGTCTTTTCACTGTTCCTATTGTACAGAGAAACTCAGAGCACCTTCCACAAGAAGCCCAAATCAACCATTGCTTTATAAGCAAGGGTTTTAGAAACAGAAAGCCCAAACTCTTTGGTAAGCATTGATTGGATAGAAAGTGTGTCCAGGTGGCAATCCTTGGCTACCCACTGCTTGATTGCATCAATATGAACGGGCTGAAGGAGTTTGGGCTGCCACTTAGCATTGGTGGATTTGGCAATTTGCCCGGTGTTGTCATACTTGGTGTTGATGTTGGCAATGTATCTGGCTGTGACACCAAATTGGGACGCAATATCCCAAACTGCCATTCCCCCATTCAAGCAGTTGAGGAGAGCTTCACACTCACTATCTGTCAACCAACGCTGGCCCTTGGCAGGTACCACAACATCCTGGCTACCAGGCTTGACACAGGGGATTGGGACCTTTGTGTAGAAGGTGAGATCATGCTTGCTTTCAGTGGCGCCGTCAATGGTGGCATATGACACAGGTACAGGTGGCTCATCAGTTGTGGCCAATGGCTCATAGGTGGTGTCAAAGACGCGGGGCAGGAAGTAGCAACTCTTGGATCAAGAGTGCAGGGCCGTGTGACAACTGGGTACACAGTGGAGGTGTAAGTAACCTCATAGTTCCCGGTGACCTTGGTATAGGAGACTTTGGTAGCAGGCCTTGAAAGTGGCTTCTGCCTGGGATTCAGGCTGGTTGATTGGGCTTGGGATGTGGGAGGTGGTTGGCTGGCAATGACACCTTGGGAGGCCTGTGTATTGGCATGACTCCCCTTGAGTTGGGTTCTGGGTCTGTTCTTGGACCCTCTGGGACGCCCTTGTGGACGGGCTGCCCCGCAGGCTGGTGCAGGAGTGGGTTAAGAATGCAATTGACAGTCCATAAAAATAAAATAAAAAATATATTTTAGATCAAATATGTATTTATTTGGATTTATTGGTTTAGTTGTGAGTAGTTATTTTCTCTTGAGTTAGCCTTGAATAGTAACATAATTTCTATATCCATGATTTGAAGTGAATAATATTGTATACTTTCCGGGTTTGGATGATTTTAAAGATCAATTACTTTTTATGTCTAAACATGGTTATTGATATTGAATTTTTAGTTTGATTCAGTTGTGGTGGAGCTTCTTGATTTGGCTTGATGTTTCCTAGTGTGCTTAGTGTACATTAAATTTGGATTCCAGTTCCTGCAATTAATATCTGAGTTTACTAGTGGCATTCAAAAGTGATTTGAAATTTGGTTCTTGGATTTGACAATCCCATAATTTCAAAAAACATAGTAATTTTAATGAAAATGGTTGATGGATTTGAACGCTTCAAATCTGATTCCAGTTAATTCATTTCGTCCATTGGAAATATGCAGCTCAACTTGAACTTTGCAAAGTGTCTATGAGTTCCCTTATTTTTAAAAATTCAAATAAAATTACAAAGAATTCAATTTAATTAAAAAAAGGCTATCCCGCAAAAGTGATTTGAAATTTGGACCAAGGATTTGACAATCCTGCATTTTTATGTTCAGGTTCTTAATTTACAGTACAAGGAGTCCAAGAGATTGTTGGAGGACTCCAAGTATTGGCACATATATATTGTTTCCTTTACCCAGGCATTATATCAGAAGGTTTCTAAGAGGATCTTCCTTCTGACCGTGAATAAAGGCCTATTTTGACCCCTGCCCAAATTTCCAAGTAATAGAATTAAGCCCTATGAGTGAGCTACCCCATATCTTTTACCCTAGTCAAGGGGAGGAGAATACCTATTGTCAAAGTTGTAGAAGATTTGCCACCAGTAAGTCTTCCCAGGAGGAGTGGGAGAGATTAACTAGGCATCTTGAGATGACAGATAGGGAGAGAGAGTTCATAGGAAATGAGTTTAATAGGTTGTTAAAATATTGGTACAGGCCCACAGAGGGTTAGCGCCAGCTGAAGTACAGGTGCATGGTGGGGATGCCCACCTAGTGATTGAAAAAGTCCTGGAAGAGTTTGTAGTCATGCAGGCCAAGTACAAGCTTTTGACCAACCAACCACCCACCCACCCACCACTGCTGAGAAATGACAACCTCTCCAAGCCGGTCCCTGGCTATGACCCAGGACACACTTTGGGGACTGGCAACCAGGAACCCCACAAGATTTCTGTTCAGAGCTAAGGAGGGACCCCATAACTTCACAGTCTCTGCCTAATAAAAATTTTGAACTTAAATGCATTTATTTTAATTTATTCATTTCAATATTTTATTTAGGACACTTGATTCCTATTTGAAAATGCTTAAATTTAAATTATATATTTTAAGTCAAATATTTCTGTAATTATACCTTTAGTAAACCTATCCTAACTACAGTAGTTTTCAAAGCTGTGAGAATAAGCGGGGGAAATCCAGATTAAACCAAAATCAGCTCAGTAATAACTTAAATAAAATGGTGCTAAATCTATTGTTAATCAATATGAATTTAATATCTTTATTTTTGTTTTTGGAAGAGTTAATTTTTTCTTAATCTGAATTTGTTCACTAATTCACTTATCCACATAGCTTTGAATCTACTGTACAAGAATTTTGGACTTAGCTAAAGGTGTTTATAATGACATTATCTACCATCTCTGAACCCTCCTTTTATGTGCAGTAAAGCTAGATCCAATATTTTCTATTTTCAGTCCTTGGATATAGTTCATTTATCATGTTTTGCTACTGTTTCTAGTTTATTCCTCAGTGAACCTTTCCTTGTGCCATGGGAATTATGCCACTGCCTATTATCCCCATGATTAATATCATAAGCCAAGTAAATTCTAAACTAAGTATATAATTTGGAACCAAGCTGGATGTGAATCAGGAGCCCTCTCACGAGACTGTTCTGTGTTGCTTAGGGGTTGATTCCATGTAGCTATGGTGGGTTTAGTGTAGGGTTGGGATGGGCACCAAAATCTACACAATTGGTTTTGTGACCAAGCTTTGATTGGCACAATTGATTTTGTGACTTTGTCAGTTGAGCACAATTCATTTTGTGAACTTCATGTCACATCACAATTCATGAAGATTGGTTTTGTGTTTTTAGGGAGCAGTACAAAATTTCAACTGCCACATTCTGTGCCCTGCTCCAAAAGTCACAAAACAAATCTGCATGAATTGTGATGTGACCAAGCACAATCTCATGTGGTTTTGTGTTGTGTCCAATCATAAGTATACAAGCTATTCCTTTCAATTGAAGTAGATATTTATAAATATTTATTTTGGTGTTTTAATATAATTATCTAAAGCAAACTGTGGTATGATCAAATCTATCATTGTGAGGTAATGGAAGGTAAAGCTTTAATAAATTCAATTTAAAAAATAAAGTCCCACAACTGAACTTCCTCTAATTTTACATCCTGTGCCTTGCACAAAATGACACCACCTGTTTTACCCTTGAGAACCATTCTAATTTTACATCATGTGCCCCTTCACAAAATGAAATCATCTGCTGCATCCATATAAACCACCTTCCTTTTATATTTTGTGATCTACACAATAGAGTGAGGCACAAATTGTGACCTAATCCAAAAGTTGTGACACAAAATCACATGGATTTTTTTGTGAACCAATCCAAAACATCCAAAAAATGGTTTTGTGTCACTGTGTTTGCACAATTGCTGTTTCTGTCCCTTCCCTAGTTTAGTGGAGGTTCATTAAATTTATTAAAAAATATTGTGAATTTAAAGAGCCCTTACTCTGCAAAGCAAGTGACATGGCTTCAAGTCCTGCTTGATGTTGCCTAGGGCTGTGTCGGATTTCGGACGGGTGGCTCCTTTTCTTAAAAGAAGCACCTGTCTGAAATCCAGAAACAATTTGAGGGAATCTTCTTTGAGAAGACTCCCTCGGAATTGTTTTCTTCCACACCCACAGAAGGATGTGGTTGATTCAGATTTTTTTAAAACAATTTTATTTTATTTTTTTTCTCTCTATTTTTTAAAAATTAAAAATAATAAATTTGAAATTAAAAATTTTGGTCAAAAAAATTATTATAAGTATATTTAGTATATAGCTTGAAAATCCGGAATGCAGAAAGCCTTTTGAGACCTTCTTTTTTTTAAAATTTTTTGGATTCCCCTATGTTGGGGGAATCCCAAAGACGGGTCCGGGGAAGGGAGGACAAGACGATTAAGGCATTTGCCTTAATTGTCCCTTTTGAAGCCAACACAGCCCTAATGTTGCCTGACTAGGGAAGGGACAGAAACAGCAATTGTGCAAACACAGTGTCACAAAACCATTTTTTGGATGTTTTGGATTGGTTCACAAAACAATTCATGTGATTTTGTGTCACAACTTTTGGAGTAGGTCACAATTTGTGCCTCACTCCATTGTGTAGATCACAAAATATAAAAGGAAGGTGGTTTTCATGGATGAAACAGATGATTTCATTTTGTGAAGGGGCACAGGATGTAAAATTAGAATGGTTCTCAAGGGTGAAACAGGTGGTGTCATTTTGTGCAAGGCACAGGATGTAAAATTAGAGGAAGTTCAGTTGTGGGACTTTATTTTTTAAATTGAATTTATTAAAGCTTTACCTTCCATTACCTCACAATGATAGATTTGATCATACCACAGTTTGCTTTAGATAATTATATTAAAACACCAATCAAAATATCTATAAATATCTACTTCAATTGAAAGGAATAGCTTGTATACTTATGATTGGACACAACACAAAACCACATGAGATTGTGCTTGGTCACATCACAATTCATGCAGATTTGTTTTGTGACTTTTGGAGCTGGGCACAAAATGTGGCAGTTGAAATTTTGTACTGCTCCCTAAAAACACAAAACCAATCCACATGAATTGTGATGTGACATGAAGATCACAAAATAAATTGTGCTCAACTGACAAAGTCACAAAATCAATTGTGTAGATTTTGGTGCCCGTCCCAACCCTATGCCTGACCATAAATATTAATTCCTCCGTTTTAGATTAGCTATGAACGTTAGTTAAATAGGGATGTAAATATAGTTGACATGTAAATAAGACTGCTTTGGCCAAGCTCCAGCCAATTTCTGGCACTGGGTCACTCGATTCAAAGATTTATTTTAGAAATGTTCAAATATGTTAACTACGTCGTGGCTACAGCGTCCCAAAGCTGGTCGTGATTAGGGACGCTTCAGCTCAGCCTCGGCTGGCTTCGGCTCTAAGCCGCTAAAGCTAAAACGAAACCGCCAAATATTTAACAAGTTAAATAAATCTTTGTATTTAGTGGCCTAGAGCCAGAAACAGGCTTTGGCTGCCCAGGGCTTGGCCGAGGTAGCCCTAGTCGTGATGAGCCGAAGCATACACGTAAATTATTGGCTAAAGTAAGGGGAATGAATGCCGCAATAAATCTCAAGCAGAAAGTGAACAGGAAGCATAGATTCATAAAGCTGATACTACTTGTTATAGGATGATGCTGGTTCAAAATTCAAACTTATCTTCCCAAACTTGAAATAATTAATTCGATATTCAATACGATTCTATTTGTTTTTCCCTTTTGAGTTAGTCATGGTTAAGGACACTAAAGCTGATTTGTACTCCTCTAAGAATCTGGATTTACAATCTGCTTATCCAGCAAGGTATCAGCCTTTATTTGACCCTTCCAGAATTAAGGGGTTTGTTGCTGGTGGTTTGGGTGCATGCTGTGCTGTTACATTCACTAATCCTCTGGAGGTAAATAACTTCATATACTGTGCATGTTGTCTCTATTTTTATCAAGCAAATTAGTAGATTAACCCACCTTTTCATCGCGAAGCTAAACTTATGTTTTGACATAAGCTAAAGCCTAAAAAGATATTTTTCTATTAGGTGATAAAAACCCGCTTCCAGCTGCAGGGAGAGCTTATATCCCAGAAAGTCGAGTTCAAAAGAGTCTACACTAGTTTGCCCCAAGCCTTTAAAATAATATATCAGCATGAGGGTATTTTAGGTCTTCAGAGAGGATTGAAGGCCGCTTATGGATACCAAATTTTAATGAACAGTGCACGTTTTGGTGGCTATGATCTGATAAAGAATAATCTCCCTCAGAGTTTAAAGGAGAGCTTTGTAGCTGGGGCTCTAGCAGGCGCTGCATCTGGAGCAATTGGCGCTACGCTTGGTTCACCTTTGTTCCTTATTAAAACACGGTTGCAGGCCCAATGTGGTGCCTCAATGCCAGTTATCGGCACTCAGTATCCTTATAAAAACGCAATCGACGGTTTGCGAGCAGTCTGGCGCACAGATGGCTTTGCTGGTTTGTACCGTGGAACTAGCGTAGCTGCACTTCGAACAGCTGTAGGATCTGGTGTCCAACTGCCACTTTATGATATCACCAAGCGCACTCTTCTTGCTTCTGGCCACTTCTCAGATACCACTTCAACTCACTTCCTTACCTCGCTTATTGCTGGCTTTGGAGTCTGCTGTGCTATGAATCCATTGGATGTCATTACCACGCGCATGTACTCCCAGCCCAGTGACGCTTTTGGTCGTCCTTTGCTGTATCCCAATCTAGTTTCTTGCTTCACTGCTACTGTTCGCTCTGAAGGCTTTAGTGGGTTTACCAAGGGGTTTGTTGCTCACTACTATCGCATCGGACCACATACCTGTCTAACCTTTATCTTTGTGGTATCTTACTATTGTTATTTAAGGCTAATTTTTAGGAACAATTCCGGAAACTTATGTCATAAAAGTCTAACACTCGGATGATTGCAAATCAGTCTTTGCCCTTTATCTGACAGATCAAGGCAAATCTTTAGGGACTCTGGTCAGAATTCATGCTTTCTCCTTAGTCAAATCAATATTTCACTGATAGTACATTTACAGCAGCCTTTAACATTCTGTTTAGACGGATATAGTCGATATTAGTGCAGTGTGAAATTCAAAGGTTTGAGTAGACTTTGCACACATTATTTGTTTTTTACTTGCAGTAACAAAATTGCATATATTTAGCTTAATATCTATAATGCGACTATATTTGAACAACAGTCTATTCAGTTAATAAAAGTGTCAACTTTAAAAGGGTTAATAATAAACTTCTAATATACGTATTATAATGGATGACTTTGACCTTAGGAATCATACAATTTTAAATGCAATACCATTTTAAATTAGGATGCACTCCTTTTTTATTTGTGTACTTTAGGGTACCTTTCAAGATAATAACTGTGGAGAAGTTAACAGTAAAAATCCCATTTATCTTCCAGTGACTCAATAGGAAATTGTAGAAAATAGTCGCAGTTAACTACTAGAAGTTGACATTTTTTTAATTAATAGTAAACTGAATCCTGAACTTTTTTTACTTAGCAAAGAATAAGCCCATAATAGCTCTAGGACTGATTTGATCTTAACTCTAAAACGGCAATAAAAAACAGCTTGCTCAATATAACATCTTTTGAGGCTATACATTGTCAAGGGAGTGAATTTTCGAACCCCCAACCTTCCATTTTGGGATCCTCATCCTCCCCTTTACAGTTGTGATAGTTCAG
This sequence comes from Entomophthora muscae, assembly GCA_014839935.2. Taxonomy (NCBI): domain Eukaryota; kingdom Fungi; phylum Entomophthoromycota; class Entomophthoromycetes; order Entomophthorales; family Entomophthoraceae; genus Entomophthora; species Entomophthora muscae. The sequence goes on along the minus strand of QTSX02004525.1, from coordinate 13,980 downwards.
TCCATGACAATCCGCCACACACTATCTTCCCCACTCATACTTGATCCTTCAACATTAGGTGTACCAAGCCACAATACCTTTAGCTTAAAAGGCAAATATGTCTTCCAATGATAATATTATTCACTCATTTATTTCTTGTTTCCCCTGTAGGTTGCCTAATCATCACAGGAATTGTCTACTTCTGGTGGTTAGTCTCTTTGAGCCTTCCTTTTGCCTTTGGTCTATATCTTTATTAGTTTGACTGTAGTACGTCAATTTAACCACTGAACTGGCCTAAGACTTTCTGAGGCAAGGATTTCCTACACACAGTGGGGTTTGCAAGAATAGTACACTGAGGCCTCAACTTATAAGGGGGCACCCACCTTGCTTCTGACACCAGTTTTCTGAGAAACCAAAATCCAACACTATGTCATCATTTCTAGCATTTCAGAAAATATTTTATCTACATCAAATGATAGAAATGATGTCATAATGTCAGATTTTGGTTTCCCAGAAAAACAGTGTCAGAAACCAGGTGGGTATCTATAAGGGGATTAGGGTAATTTTTTATTCATAACTCAGAGTGATGGATCCAATCTCCCACTTCCTTGTCCACCAATAGAATGGCACTCTGAGAGCCACTTATAATGAAAAGAAAAGGAAACCCCCAAATATATACTGGCTAAATAGCTCCATATTAGGTTTGGGACAGGCACCAAAATCTACACAATTGGTTTTGTGACCAAGCTTTGATTGGTACAATTGGTTTTATACTTTGTCAGTTGAGCACAATTCATTTTGTGACCAAGTACAATCTCATGTGGTTTTGTGTTATGTCCAATCATAAGTATGCAAGCTATTCCTTTCAATTGAAGTAGATATTTATAGATATTTTGATTGGTGTTTTAATATAATTATCTAAAGCAAACTGTGGTATGATCAAATCTATCATTGTGAGGTAATGGAAGGTAAAGCTTTAATAAATTCAATTTAAAAAATAAAGTCCCACAACTGAACTTCCTCTAATTTTACATCCTGTGCCTTGCACAAAATGACACCACCTGTTTCACCCTTGAGAACCATTCTAATTTTACATCCTGTGCCCCTTCACAAAATGAAATCATCTGTTTCATCCATGAAAACCATCTTCCTTTTATATTTTGTGATCTCCACAATGGAGTGAGGCACAAATTGTGACCTACTCCAAAAGTTGTGACAAAAAATCACATGGATTGTTTTGTGAACCAATCCAAAACATCCAAAAAAATGGTTTTGTGACACTGTGTTTGCACAATTGCTGTTTCTGTCCCTTCCCTACTCTATATAGAAGGGGAAACTCATTTTTTCTGTAATAATGACTTTTATAATAGGATGTATATTCTCTTGTAAGCCACAGCCTATACTATATACTTTCTTATCATAAAATAAATCAATTATATAGCTCAAAATTATTTTTTTCACTTCTTTAACTCTGAAAAACAGCACAGTTACAACAGTTACAATTTTATAAGAAAAATCAGGGTTTTCTTTATAGTTTAAAGCTAATGAACCATATGATATATATAAATGCCTTAATAAATCTATAAGGTGCATTTAATCATAGTGATGAGTAGGCAATTTTTAAGAAGCTTTGAAGAGTGTTTGGAGAGGGATATTTTATTAAATAATGAATTAGGCTTCTATAACCAGAAATTTTGCGGCAGGGATATAACTTCAATCAGTGGTTGGGTATCAGGTGACAGGACTCCAATCAGGGATGAGTGAGTAGATGGACATCAGGTGAAACTTGGTTTTATACCAAAACAGGAGAATGGTTGGAAAATTGGTTTGGTACCAAATCAGGCAATGTATGGATGCTGAACTAGGCTGGTGATATCCAAATCGGTTTAACATCCAAACCTTTGAAAATAGTATGTCTTTTTCTTAGTTTGGTAAGATAAATTTTTTAATTTAATACTATATAGTTTATCTGTACTTTTTTGAGTAATATATATAATCACTTGGCTTTCTTAGTTGGGGGAATATGGCCTTTTATGTGGTTTATTTATAACATCTTAAGTCATTTATGCCAATTACATAATTTTCAGAGATATATAAAGCAAGATAAAAGAAATTTAAGAAGATAATGATATTTTATATATTTGATGTTATATAGTATCATGGGACTCCACATACTGTGCATGTACGTCATGGCAGACATGGGGTCTGTCCAGTTAGTGTTTCTTACAGAATTTGAAAGGGTTGATCTCTATAAACATATGAGATTATGGTAGAAGTGCCACTGACTATTTGGTAGTTGAGTTGTTTCTTGGGGAAATAATTTACCCAAAGGGAGTAGCGTAGATGTTGTGACATACCTCTCTGGGTTGCTGGAAAGCAGAGTTCTGGGATTTTTTGAGAGTATCTGGGAGACCTGTCTGATATTGCTCCAGTTTGACATTATAGACAGGTAATAAGGAGTTTTTTTGTACATGTTTTTCTTTGCAACAGTAAAGTTGATTGTAATGAATCAGTTTAACCTCTGCAAAGGCACTGATTCCTTTTTTGATATACATGTTGTTAGGTCAAACCTCCATGAAAATGCCCAGCCCTCCTAATACTGTTTCTAATTTTTGTTGGTCATGGTCAATCATTCATATATTATATTTTGTTTGGAATTTATTCTCTTGAAGTGTTTCAGGATTTCTGAGTTCTATGGATTAACTAAACCATAACATTACTGGCCTATTAAAAAGACAAGGGATTGCCAGTACACCATTTATCAATCTTGATAAAGGCCATGGATTGGCTCTACTGATAAATTTCTGCAATTGAAATATGCTAATAATAGTCATTACTCCAAATCTTATCAATATCAAGGGCAGACACCTGATGGTCCAATCTCAGCTAAAAATAAAAGCAAGATCCCTAATACATGTCAGAACATTATTACATGACACGCCATTGCTAAAACCCTCAATATCAGAAAAGATCTTGGAAAAATGCCCTTATATGAAGGTCAAATATCTGCCAATACTTGATGTGTGACCCCGTTCAGATGGGCAATCAACTGTGCAGGGTTGCAGAAACCTTAGACAAGATGCTGCTGAGACCCTTTTAAGAACACTTAACATAAGGAGTGGTTGGTTAATTTTGACCCATGTCAGAACAACATAGAAACCTAACTGTGGGGACTGAAATTGGCAGTCTGGGAAACAAATAGACTGGCTAATAAGAGTTAGAAGCTCCAGATATTTATACTGGTAAGAGGTCCTAAAAACCTAATATAAGAAGCTTTCTTAATTTAAAGATTGAGAAGATTAATAGCAGGTACAATAAGAAAAAAGAATAATCTATTGTAAAATAGTAAAATTACTAATTTGAAGCTAGTAGTCATTAGTATCAGAGTATTGGAAAAAGCCTTATCAATACTTTCAGGTAACAAGAGTAGCCACCAACATTGTTACCTTGTTCTAAACCAAAGACAAAAATATTATCTTCCTTGGGTTGAACAAAGTACCATCACCCTTTGTAAAATTGACCTCAATTATTAGTCTAGGATTGTCCCCATAAAATTCCCTAGCCAACTTCTCATGGAACACAATAGTAAAGATAATTCTACCAAGATACAAAATCTTGGCAGAGTGCTATAGCTTTGCCTTTCACCATCTGTTTTTCTTTACTTTCTTGTTCACATCTAGCTTGTTGTACACCAAGGTCATTGTCTTTGGGCATCTTTTTAGGTAGGAAAAAACATGGTCCCAGAGTGATACTGACAATGGCTGGCTTATGTTTATAGACAAGTTTTATGGGATTTTGCCTGTGTTACAATTTACATGAGTGTAATATAGAATAAGTGCCATTGGTAGAATATCAGCCCAGAGACACATGTTGTTAGCAACAGCTTACTTAATGATTCCACTAATTGACATGGCCCATGTTGGTTTCCTGTTGCACTCCTACTTGAGTGGAAGGCTGGGCCTGAAAGGCCATGTATACTATTAGGGCTATTTTGATCAGATAGTTGACTGCAGTTTCCCAGAGACGCCAACTACAATTATGGGGTACAACCTGATTGGCTAACCCCAAAACTTTATATAGACAACTCCCAGCTTGCTGAAGTCCTGTGCAGGAAAGGCCTCTATTGAAGGGGGTACAATAGGGTTTTTCATCATAAGCAATAGGAACTGGCCTCCAAGTGTGACAGGGGATAACCTGGAGGAATTTAAAAGCAGTGGGCATGGTAAAACTCAAGGTCTGGGATGTGAGTGGTGGTAGTCAGGTATGGAGCAAAAGATCCTGGTGGCAAGAGATAGGCGGCAGCATAATGTTGTTGGGATTTACATAAAGAAGAAAATAATATATTAGGTTTCAAACCTGTTGAGATAAACATATATTAGTCAGTTTAGAGCACATGGGGTCAGTCACAAAACAAATTTCAACTGGAACCAGTTGAAGGTTAATTTACTCAATAAAGCTTCCTTTTATCTAGGGCCAGAAAACAAAAATAGGCAATCATACAACAAAAATAGAGTCAAATACTGAATTCTGAAAATGAGATAGCAAACACATGGAATTCAAATTCATAATGCACACAACCCAGTCACTTACTGAAGCATTCTACATCAAATTTGATTATGAGTGTGTGGCAAATATGATACAAACAGAGAATGCATGAGTTTCTGTCATAAAAGTGATGAACTCAAACACAAAACAACTCTTTTTTTTTGAAAAAGTTGATTATTTTTGGGACTCAAATAGGAAATAGTGGATTTCAGGACTGAACCCACCAAAATCTATTCAGGAAACTACAGCATTATTTTCAATGTATGTACATCTAAATTTGGACATTTATGTCTGAGAGAATGTCTCAAATAGGAGCACTCATTTTAATAAAATTAATTTTCTAAAAATACTTTTTTTGCTTTTCTGCTTTATCAGAATTTTCATTGCTTTTTATTAGTATGAGTTTTTCAAGTGAAAGTAACACTTAATGAAATAAGCCTGTTGAAAATAGGAGATGTCTTTGTTTGAAAATTGGCACGCTGACTTGTGATCAATCTAGCACCAGAAAACTCAGTGGTCTGGTGCTAGATTGACCACAAGTTGGTGTGCTAATTTGCAAAAAAGACATCTCTTATTTTAAACAGGCTTATTCATTAATTTAAGCTGGGTACAATAACTGAGGCATGTCTGGTCTGAGCCAAGCACAAAAACATCACATGTACACCCATTCTGATTGGCTCTGTTGCTGTGATACATCCATTTTGGTATAAAATTAAAATTAAAACAGTTTATCTATATAATTTATTTATTTTAATTTTTATTTCTCCATATATAGTAGCATGGAAGCTTGTAGTCACTACTGTTTATTCCAAACTAAGTTTTAGATTTCTATATTAATTATTTTTGGTTGTAAATGTACACTGTTAATAATGAGTTTGGATAAATTTGATATTTTTATTGATTCTAATCCCAAAACAGACACTCAGAATATTTATTTCTTTTTGTATTCTATATTACATTCTTAATTAGGACAAGTTTGGAACAATATTATATATTCATTCATGTGTTTTGATATTTGATATTTACATTGTCAGTTTCAGTTGCTATTGAGACTTGTTGTTGGATCAAGTTTGTAACTTTTGTGACTGAGTTTCATGTATTCACCAAAAACATAGTAAACGTAGTAGATGTGTTCTAATGTTTGGTACACTTGTTGTTGAATTGTTAAGCATTTGTCCCCAGTTTGAATAGGTTATTGTATGACTGGGCATTTTTGCCAAATAGCGCTCATTTCTGTGAAATTATTTTCTATTTATATCTATCAAGTTGAAATTTGTTTTGTGACTGAGTTCATGCGTTCTAAACTTAATAATATATGTTTATCTCAACATGTTTGAAAACTACTGTATATATAAATTTCCAACTGTATAGTAAATTCCTTCAAGCCAAAGTTACTCACACTGCATAGATTTAGAGATAATGTCAACATAGAGGAAGGGAAACCTTCCTTCACTTTATACTTAGCTGTGAAGTTTGCCAATTCTTGAGCCACTATTCCCCTTATGGCAAATTCTTTACTGTAATACTCTTGATATTTAGAAAAGTGCACATTTGTATGTGCAGGAACCTGAGCTTGGCTTGTGCTCATGCTGTGGTGTGTTTGGCTTTCAACTGTCATGGTGCTACACCAAATGGAAGATACCACAACCAATAGATTGAATGATTGTTCTATTGATTATTTCTTTCCCAATTTACTGTTTCCTGATACTTTTAAGATATAATTTTGTTCATATATTCAATTTCCATGTTTTACAGCATGCATGTCTTGCAAATTCATGGCCATTAGAGTTTGTAAAGGGCGGGTTTTGTGACAAGGGAGTTGTTTGTTAAAGACTTTCACACATTCATGAATATGTTGGAAAGTATGTTGTCAAGGGCATCCTGGGCTCTGAAACTAATGAACCATTTAGTCTTTCAACTCTATCATTTTCCTGAGAGTAGTAGGAACTGCTGACAGTGTGCTTGATGCCATCCTTGGTAATTATATAGGTTGTATTGATGGTGAGCACTGTTCTTCCATCTGCAATTAGGATGTCTGGCTTTAAAACTTGGCAATTATGTTCTTGTCTATAAGCTATCTCCCATGGTTTCTCTTGTTTTTTTATAGATTGAGTTACAGGTCATCTTGTTGCATAATAAATGGCTTGATGATTTATTTATTTTGCTTTTGTTTTCTTCTGGAATATGTCTCATAATATTCATTATCCATATCTTGAATGGTTATATCATAGAGATCAGGTTTACAGACTTGGGAGTGCCTTACAGTGGGAATAATTATCACACACTTCACATTGATTGAGGACTTCTCTGAAGTTTTCCAGCATATTTAGTCATTGATAGCAAGTATTGATGTATCTGTAAAAGTTTCTGCTGTGGGAGTGTCCTAAGTATCTACAATAACAAAGAATGGTGGTGATAATTTATGTTGACAGGACGTACAATGTAGTGTCTCCACTTGGCAGTATGCAGTGGAGGGTAATGTAAATATTTTTTAACAGATGTTTATTCCTAAGGAATTTCTCTTGTACATCTATTAAAGTGCCATATGGGAAGTCTTATTGAAGATCCCTCATTATTAACATGGGCTAATCAGGGTTGTCACTGTTGATGCAGAGTAGATGCTTTTGATACAGCCCTGAAAGGGCTTCTGATATAAGCACTTTCTTTCCTGGTTTATACTTGATGATAGTGCAGTACCTTTGAATAAAGCTCACCCATTAATTTTATCTTCTTGAGAAAGGCTGTTATGTTTTGAGTAACACTAGGTATTTATGGTTAGTTAGCACTTTGAATATTTTTTACTCTTTTCATACAGCAATGTAATTTCATTATACAATGTAAATTTGCTATTCATTCTTTTTCATGAATGGTGTCAGGAAATCAAATCCTGTGAGAAATGTCAGCAGATGTGGCTATAGGCTGGGCCAGCAAGCTGGGGAGGGATCATCCAGGACTAGTGCCAAATTAATAATATAAGTTAATAAACATCTTAACAAGGATCAAGTGCCGGTGAAAGGAACTATTGTGTATAAAAAACTAGCAATATTAATTTAAAATTACTTCAAAAATCTAGATGTTATTTGGTTTTATTTTTAATAACAGAAACTTGCAGGCAGCAGCACTTTGGGGTGAGCAGAAGAGCCATAGGTACAAGATATGAGAAGATAGTAGTACTTTTTTCTGATTATTCTTGTTTGAAAAGTTTATCAAATACCTTCTTAATTTTCTCTTCTTGGTTCTATTTTCTGAGCTAGGGATTCTGATAGAAGGATATTCTCTAAGTTAAAAGCATTTTAAGCAGGATTTAGTGAGTATTTGGTGAAATATATTGATCTAAAAGATGAACCAGGTGGACAGTATAACTTGATCAGTAGGTCTGCAGAAAGATCTGTGGGTGGGTTAACTGGGAAGGAGGGCCTGTTGGTACTGATTAGAAATGGCAGAAAACTAGAATAAGATAAGATGAGATAAAATATGTTAAAACCAAATATTTATAACAACCTTATTATCAGTATGATAATAAAGCCTAGCACTGAATTGGAAGAGCACAAATACCCTCATGCCAGGCCTCACTTTTAGGACAAGAATATGAAATTTAGGTGATATGATGTCAGGAATCTGGGGGCAGAGTAGAATCAGACCCAGGCAGGAAATCATTAGCTAAGACAGAAGAATAAAAATCAAGATTTTTATGTTCTTAAACCTTATTTTCAACACCAGGCTAGCAAACAGAATGAGTGTTGATGAATGATATTTAGTTTAACTCAGGGTGCTTATCATTGATGATTTATAGAGAAATCAGTCAAGACCCCTTTAAGTGGGCTATCATCTTAGCTTAGGTGTGTGTTGTGAATGCTCATATTCAAGCTCTTTTGATTTTGCCTTTGGTGGCTTCTTTCAAGGAGGAATCCCTTGCTTTTGCTTTTGCCCCATGAAATGAGTCAATTCTCATAGATAGAAATGCTGCTGTTTGTCTTCCTCTCTCTGCGCAACTCATTTGCCCCATTCATGCCTGTGGCAAGTGATACCTCTTTATTTATATTGTTTTGTGGTAACAGAAAACAATATATAATCTATTTCACTATCTCCAATAAAAATTAAGTTCCATTCACATTTTTGTCTTTGTGTCTCCAAGTACTTTGGCGCCTCTCTCTAGCTACAACTAGTAGAGATTTATCATTCAGGGCCACAAGGTAATTAATTCACCTTCCCTGCCAACTAACCCAAGGCTTAGTACAAATACAATCATAAGGTTAGGATTTCCTGTTATGTGTCTGTGCTGCGCCTCAGAACACAACAGTGTGAGAACCATGTGGTAAATTATTGATTTTAATTTCAGTTGGTCCCAGCAAAACTTCCACTTGTTGGGAGATTTCACTCTGACAGTGTCAGAAATATTTCTGACATTGGGAAAAAGACACCAAGGACCCACAAGTAACCCTACTCCCAATATTAGGAGTGGCCCAAGTCATTATTCTCACCAACCAACAATATAAGCAGCAGTTTTACTCAATAAGAAAAACTGCTGTTTTGATTAATTCAAAAATCCCAAATGGAACTTAAGCAAGACCAGGATTTCTTAAATACAGCCACAGACCAGCTGTCTGCAGACCTCACACAGCCACTTGTCAGCTAACCCCCCACTGTGATCAGACACCCAGCCAATCACAGCTGGGGCCCAGGGCAAACTCCTAACCCACAAATCCGAAAATGGGCAAACCCATTATAAGTTGTCAAATGAGAGCCCATGCAGATTCTAACCCAGGGTCAGACCTACTAAGAACAGATAAATTAGACTTGGGAAGAGGCTTTGGGCCCAATGCCTACCATGTGCCCCATCCCAAATACTTGATTGACCCCTTTCAAGAAAAGATACCATTTTTAATGTTTGACCCAGAATATAAACTGAACTTTAACCTGCACCTGAACAAAGACTGAATCTTAACATAAGTGCTAAGTTTTGACCTGAACCCAATTCCAGACCCCACCAATCACCTTATAGACTCCTAGGTTCCCCAATACAATGTTTTCTTCACCATTCCCAATCCTCATCCTTAAGAAAACTATAAGATAAAAAACTATAATGAAGCCAGGTGTAGGTGAAGGCATTGGGTGACTCAGGAAAGGCAGCCTCAAGGCTAGTGGGAAGTGCCCACCACAATATAGGCACTAACTTGATAACGTAGTATAGAGATCATTCAAGAAAGGACCAGGTACCAGAATTCAACACCATAGAGTTAACCAAGCCTTTGAGAGTAATTTAAAATACTCCAAACAACTGGGTAGACGTGGTGCTGGCGGTGGCTGGTTCTACTGGACAGTCAGGTCAAGGGGTCAGCAGCAGGGTCATGGGAGCAAGGTATGCTAGTATATAATTGTACTTGTCTTTGAACAATAAGGGCGGCACCTCAATCCTCTTTCCTTTGTGTCTTATGTATTCAGTCTATCTAGTTCTGGCCAAGGGGTCGGCAATGAGGATGGTCTCCAAGTTGTATTCTGAGTAGGCAGGGTTAGGCGGGTATTCAATGAAATGCACAGGTCTAAAGGGGGCTCCAGGTGTCAGTGCCTCAAATTTAAAGCCCAGAACAGGGTTTGAACCCCTGCTCTTGGCCGCCAAGTGAAAGCAAGGGCAAACAAGAAAGCCCGCTGGGGATTCAAACCCCCAACCACCCACCAGGGAAGGCAAGGGCCGCTTTAAACTGCCCTGGCCTATTTGGGCAGTTTGAAGCAACCTGAAGCCGGGTCCTGTCTTGAGGCCAGCTTGCGGCTCCCAACAGCATTTGAGCACCCAGCCCTAATGCCTTAAATGGGCTGGGTGCATCCAATGCAACTCTCAATCAGATCTTCTGGGTCCTGCAGAAGATCTGGTATCAAACAGATCTGCTGCAGAATTCAACCAGCAGATCTGAAAATTTCCAGATTCCTGCTGCTGCATCTGCAGAACCCCATACTGTTGTTTCCCCCACCCCAATCAATCCAATTGCACAGATGTGCTAGTCAGCCATCTTGCAGCCACTGAGGATGCTGTAGATGCAACCAATAAATTGGTTGATAAAAGCACCTCATTTAAGCTGCAAGACTCAGAAATTCTTGCAGTCAATAACCAAGTAGAATTTCAGGCTGAAGATGCCAACCAATTATCCACTAGCCACTAACAGAGTTCCCCTGCCCAGACCAAGTCACCCAAATTCTAATCCAAACTTCCCAAGCCACTTTCCACTACTTCCCAGAAGTCAGTACCCAAGAGTTGGGACTCCAAAAGCCCCCAAGGATTAAGCAGTAGTATATTCCAAGGTAGACCAGACAAATGGTATAAAACCCATTTTTTCTGACTTAAATCAAGTGCAGACAACATCAAATAAAATGAATGAATCTTTTAGTTTTGTTTGCTTTATTAGGATTTTAATTTATACACCACTTGAGCAGAAGTCAAACCCAAAGACTAGAGTACCACCCTACAACCTACCCCTATGGACTACCAGCCAGATCCAGATCCTGAAATGGCTGGCATTTCCTATGACGCCCCTGCTCCTCCTATCCCACAGCCCTATGACCATAGTAGAGCTGAGATGGTCATCCTGACCATCCTCAGTCTGGACAAAATCATCATTTCCAACCTTGGTGTCTACCACCCCTTAGCTTCTGGATTGCTTTACCTAACCTGTTCATCTCCATTCCTCTACTGGGCCCTTGTTACCCATTACCTGGATGGATTCAGCTCCCCTTTTATGCCTTAGTACATGGCAGCCACCGTCCATGACACCAGGTGGACGGTATAGTGCCTGATGTGGGTTGGCAGGTTGATCTCTGGAAGGGGCGGTTGCCTGATTATATACTTGGCCAGAGTTGAGATGGAAGATTACTAAAAATAATTAGGATAGCATTTTCTGAAACCAAAGGCTCATAAATATTTTATTATCAAAAATGACAATATGGTCATCCTCCTACCGCAGGGGCTTTTATGCCATATAGTTTTACTTCTTCAATTTTTGAGGACTTCAGGTCTGTGGGCAACTTGCTGACAGGACATGGACCTTGGCTTCTGGTTTCAAGGGCAGCAGATCCTAGTTGTGCTTGCTCTGATGAACATAAGTGGTGATGATTTTTTCCGCTGCTGCTGTTCACTATATCACCTGGGCCAGCCAATTGCATTACCTATTATGGACTGGAGACTGGCGGCAACTGGTGATCATTGGCAGGGCTAGCAGTAGGTCTTGCCTTAACCTCCTTTAGGCAAGCTGCAGCCTCTGCATAGGTCTGGATATTTGGTGGTACTAGGTTGGCAGAAATCTGGTGACTATTCAGGAAATCACCCTTAAGAAACTAGCGGGTTGTGGAGTAATTTACCAACTTGAGTCTGTGACCCAGCAGGTTGGAGGGTCCCTGTCTTTCTTGGTAGGCGCAAGGCATCTCTTGAGGGCCAGGGTTTAGATGCTGGGTTTTAAATACAAGTATTGAAATTTCATTCTTGACACAAACCCTCTTGAGATAGGTTGTGCTATCATTAAGAAAATTGCTCCTCAAACTTGCTGTTTTCTTACTATAAATAAGCCATCAACCAGAACATCCAAAACCCCAATCTTGGAAGATAAGCCACCTCATCTTCACAGCTGTGTTAACAGCTTTCCTTGGGATTGGAGGATACATGCAGGTCTTCCTAATATTTGGGCCAATGCCAGCAGGGGCTGAAGACACACATTACCAGGAGCAATCATGACTAAACTCCTTGTATGCCGCTCCTTGGCCTCCACTGATGCCGCCCCAGTCCAACACCTCCTTGACCTCTTATACTCCTGTATACTAATTTTTTCCCTACTAAACTAGAAGTTTTAGCCGCTACAGCACCCACATCAAGGTGTTCAAGTGGCTCATGACAGTGTATCTTATCCTAACAGCCTTAAAAGGCCTTTGGATGGATACCCTTTCCCCATACCTTGTCCATATAATACCAACAGGTCTTGGGGATTACAGACAGCCTTCAGACTTGAGCTGAAAAAACAACAGATGGACGGGCATCAGGTTCTTTGGGCAAGAAGGTTGCATTCCAGGGGGCCCAGGGTTAAGATTGTGGTTGTTGATTTGATTCCTTAAACAGAGGGGGATGGAATTCTTGGCAGTACAGCTGGGATTGAGGCAGCAGCTTTTGTTGATGAGCGTAAATGGGATAGGGTTGAATTTTTTGAAATGATAGAGCTGGGAGGGCTTATATATTGCTTCTGTTAAAAGGAGAGGGTAAGAGAGCTGTGTTTAAGTTGGATTGAATTGTTAATTAAACCTGGATTCTTTCAAAAGTAAGATCTTAAACGCTATAATTGATAGCTTTAGGCTGTCATTATTTTGGGTTGAAATGGTTCAGTATTTGCAGAAAAATAGTCAGGCAAAGATTTTAAAGAAGAAACAAACAATGAAAACAGAAGTCTGGCATAAATATCAACAAAATAGGGAATATCAGGTGAGACTTAATTTCTTTGTCTGGACAGATGTAGTGTTGCTATCATTTGGGGAGGGTATTCATGACAAGTGGTTGAGTGCTTCTTGCCTGCCAGTTAAGATGGTAATTTTCTCATAAAGCTGGTAGAATGGGGAAAACCTACATGTGCTACCACTTTTGTAACTGTGATTTGGTCAATAGTTACAGATAATGAAGAAGAAATAAATTGATGAAGTATTATTTATTGAAGGAAAGAAGATGTTTTTATCACCTTGTGATAAGACATCAGTTGGTGACTCTAGAAATAAAGTAGCTTTGCTTTGATGTATGTGGAGAGGAGTGTGGCCCTACTAGGACGGGGTTAGTGGACAACACTGTGAAAATAAGTGGTGCCATTGCTGAGGGGTTGATATCAGTGATTGCCCTAATTAAACAATGGGTTGAGTCAAGTCCACAGCTGACCCAGGAGGGGTTGGGCTCGTTACAAGTGTTGTAACTGTGCTGTTTTAGCAGAGTTACACGGGGGAAAATATTTAGAAGATAGATAATAATCTTTATTGTGAGATAGTGATTATATAGTTCATGTGAATCAAGGATAACAGTAACATGATTGGTGATCACACGGCTGGATGAAAGAAGGGGGTGGCTTGATCCTGGTAATGAGTCAAGCGCCAAAACAAGGTATCCATCATAAAGGATCATCATCTGTTCATGTTGTTGGATTTGATAATTTGAGTTGACTTCCTAGTCTGGCTTTGAGTGACCAGATAATCAGATTGCAGGTCACAAACCCGCTTGGTTAGAACCTTGCTGGGGGGTTGAGCCTGCAGTTTTGACACCCCCCCCAACTGAAGGTTGGCCTCCTCTGGGGGCAGGTCATCAGGGATGTTGTCAGGAGCCCAGGCACCGTATTGAACTAGTTGCTGTTCTGTGGCGGGCAGGGCGGTTTCTCGTTGTTTCTGTCTTGCTTTGCAGGGTTGTAGGCAATCATGGTGTAGGGTCTTGTCTTGCTTATGTTTTCCAAG